>CABFPE010000005.1:3107563-3150139 GCA_900660155.1 Hofstenia miamia | reverse complement strand
ATATATATATATATATATATATATAGTGAAGAACAGAATAGCTTCAATCTTAATTGTTCACTTTAAATGATAACTATCGCGTGACTAAGCCCGCTTTTGGATTTAAACGATATGTTTCTCAAAAGCCTTTCCATTATTTCTTCGGAGTAATTCAGAAAATCACTTGTAAAAATTTATTTAAACTGATTAGTTATAGTAATCATATAATTTATATAGGTGCAGAGAGCATTGTCACTGCATGATTACACGATTAAGGATTTGAAACATATGTCAGTTAAATTGTTATTCCGTATGGAACAGTATTTACACAATGAAGATCGTGTGTGGTACAAAATTCTGTTAACGATTCCTTTTCATGATTATCAAAACAATTTAAGTTAAAAAATAATAGTGGTAATTTATTTCAGAAATTTCATTCGCTTTAATATTTAGATATACAGTATGATTTTTATTTGGATTGTATGTGATACTGATGAGTTCTTTATTACATTTTCTCCAAGAGATATAATTTTTATCTAGAGTTATTCAAACACATAGTAGTATATTTCAAATTCCAATTTAACATAATTTAAACATAGGATTATATGAAAATGGCTATTCATTTTCCTATAATATTAGAGAAAAAACTGAAGAATTAACTGAATTTAAGTGTCATTATGTGATAGTGCTTAGTGGAAGTGTGTTGTGATTGTGAGCTGAGTCGTGTTAAGTGTGAGTGCACATGGTATATAGATACATTTTTTAAGCTGTTGTGAAATTAGATTTTTATGAACAAATTTACAACTCAGAATTTTACCGCGTCGTAATAAACAACTTATCATAATGGAAATTTTTAATAACGTAAAAGATATCCAATTTCACCTACTTTGTCTGACTTGCTAGATTATCAAAACTAGACCAGACTCGCAATTATAGAAATCTACTACGAATTACGATTTAAAACTAAACAATCAATTAAAATAGTCTCAAATCTCTATTAATTAATTGAAGATATCGCCCTTTATGACCAAATAACAAATCTGGCCGGCTACCTTCAATAAATAATAAGATACTACACTAATTTCGAGTAAAGTCAACGTGTGTTGTCATTCAATTGTTTTCCCTAATAAGTATCCGAAATGTTGTGTGCTTTTACAAACTTACTTCTAAGTAAAATTTTTATAAGGTTTTGTCCCACGCGAGTATTTGAAAAAAAAATATTCCTAACTCGCTTTAACTGATTCCATTACTTAATAGTATTTTCCTTACACCCTAAATTAGATGTAAGCTTGAGAGAGAATTGTTATTTGTTTTCCTGCGTTCAAGGGGTATTCCTAGCTTAAGTAGCTATCTCTAATTGCAACAACACTTTCAATTCCGTCAAAGGAAAACGAAATTTGTTAATTGTAGCTCTTAATGTAATATAGTAGTATACTTCAAACAATCGACGTGAGAAGAATTCCCTACGATTTTCCTTCTGCTTCCCGTATTCAATAAAACTATGACTTATAACCAGTGGAAAGTTTTACTATAGTTATGCGTTGTAAATGCAAATTTAAAAGATGATTAATGATAAGAAAATTAATTAAAATCAACAATAAATCTGTCAGTAACTGATTTATTTTTACACTAAGGATATATTCATACAAATACCAATAAACAATACATCTAAATAACTAGAATAACTAAAAATATTTGAGACCATATGCAAGTTGTAAATTTAGAAATCTAAATCTAATTGCAAAACAAAATAACGTTTTACCTGGGAACGATTAAATCTGATGACGGGAACAAACTGAGATTTTGACTAAATCTGGATAGAAAAAACTGAAACCAAACTATGCTGGGTGCTCGGTTGCCAAATTTTCTTCTAAGAATTCTCTCTGTCTGTGAGAAAGAGCGTAACCCAAAATTACGAAGTGCAAACAACTGACTATCTTGGACGAGAGAAACTCTTCAAGAATTTGACGTATTCTCTGTGTGCATTTTCTCAATTTTTCTGAACCTTTTATACCCTCTAGATCGACATCATCATCTAATTGGATATTCATGAATCTCCCGAATTTTGTTCCCCAAAATAGATGACATTTGCGTAGGCAGAACATTTTAATGTCGCTTCGAACATTTCTTTTATTTTTTAAGTAGATAATAGTTACACCTCTCTGTTTCTTTGAAAATTTCTTGATATTTAATTTAATAGAACAATGAGCATTTCTGTTTTCTTTGGAATTTGCTTGATCTTAACTTAAAAGCCTTTTTAAGTCTTTCTCTAACACTTACAAACAAAACGTTCTCTTTTTAGTTGTGGTAAAAATAGCTTTAAGTAGGAACAGCTCTAATTTATTTACAAATTAGGATTTACAAATTTTTCGTCACAGTAAATTTAAAATAAATTTTCCAAACAGTTTTGAAGTTACGAAATTTTAAAATTCCATTTTCATCACAAAGCAAAGAAATGTTAAGAAATAAAAAGTAAGAAGTACCGGTTTCATTTTGATAGATACTGAGGACAGGGTAAAAATAGTAGCAAACGACGTTTTGAAGAGGATATGGTTTGAGCATAAGAAACGTGTGTGTTAGAAGAGATGGATGAGAAATTTCGCGAATGGAAAAATAGGTTTTGAGCATTGGCGTAATACAGGAAACTGCAGAATGAATGAGATGGATTCCACCATTCTTGGTCAGAAAATCAGTGTTTAATATTCGAGTTGGAAGAAGACAGGAATGACTGAGATGTTGTTGGCAGATAGACTTTTGATGGCTTCATTGAATGAAGTTCATTCTAAGTTTACAATCATGACAGATGGTTTAGCCTTCTATAAATGAATAGAATCTGTTGAAAATTTAGTGGTTTGACAGATGAACATTTTTAATTTTGCTTTGAAAATTCGAGTGTTTGGAGCGTTCAGAGTGTCGATGAGACCAGCATTGGTGATGACGGAGTTTATATGCATTGTTGGGCATAGAGGACAAACTTGCCTGTGAGGTGCTTGCAGTCATGTCCAGAATATGATCAGAGCAGTAGTTTTAGATTTGATTGAATTTACAGATAAACAAGGTGTTTTCTTTGATGGATATTTCGAGGTTGTAGGGAGCGATTTCGTGGAAGCTGTCTGTGAGAGATTCATATTAATGAAGTGAAGGTGTCGCAGTACATTGAGAGAAGTATATAATTAGGTTCTTCTGGAGTTGGTGTAAGAGGTGAGTTGATAGCAGATTCGGATGTAGAGGTGATAGAATTTTTGAAGAAAAACAATAGAGCTTCAGCAGTGTTTTTTTTATCAAGATGAGAGAAGAGTTGATGAAGTGGCGTTTTATTTTTTGATGAAAGCATTTGCTGTGTTCAGGGACGTAGCACTAGTAAAGAGGTTACTGACACTTGCTTCATAAAGTGAGAGCACGACCCCACTATCCCCGGTGAGATCTGACAGAATAAAAATATTAATAATATTCATAATAATAATAAGAATCAAACAAATTTATTGCTTAGTAAAATAAACAAACAAATACTACAAACTACTATGCATGTACATTTACAAAATTAAAAATATGCACATTTACTTAAAGAGCGTAAATTTCAAATGTCAAATGAAATCTGTCAATGCGCTTAATTTGTTTGATATTCCTAATAGTGATTGTTTGGATAATAAAATTTTTTAATTTTTCTTCTGAAATGTTTATAATTTTGTTCCTTTTTTATTTCGAGATTTAAGTCATTCCACAATCTAGAAGCTTTAAATGAAAATGAATCTGGACGATTAATACTATTGTGGTTTTGATATAATTTCTTAGAAAGTACATCGATTGATAATTAATAGAAATGCTTTGCTTAATTTCATTATATCCTACTTTAAAATTGATATTAGAATTTTTTTGGGATTGGTTTGGTGTGAAAATAATAAATTGTATTTTATTAGGATTGACTTTTAACTTATTTCTATTAAAATACCTCAAAGGTTTTAAATATCTTTTGTTAAATGCTTGGGTTGCGTCAAATGGATTTTTTGCTTCTCTTTCTATATATGTATCATCCGCATATTGATAGATCGTTCCGTTTTATAAAGTATTCGATACATCATTGACATACAGTGCGAATAAAACGGGCCCTAATACTGTTCCTTGAGGAACATCTAGATTAGTAGTAATATCATCAGAATAAGTTTTGTTAATTTTTACCCGTTATTTTCGGTTACTTGAGAAACTCATAATGAGATTTTTAGCGCTTTTACTGAAACCTTGATTTTCTAATTTGCTTTCTAAAATATTAAAATTCATTGAATTAAAAGCTTTACTGATCCAATAAAGCAATAGATGTCGACAAATCGTTATACAAATTTGATTTAATTTTTTCTGTAATAGATAATACTATACTTAGGCCTAAATCCAAATTGTTTATCTTATAGAATAATATTGTCATTGAGAAAAGCGTAAATTTGCTTAGCTAAGAGCTTCTCAAAGATTTTAGCAAAGAGATGTGCAATACTGATGGGTCGATAATTTTTTGGGTTGGAAGGATCTCCTATTTTATAAACAGGTGAGACATCAGAATTTTTTAAGATAGGGAAGTTATTCTCGTTAATGCATTGATTAAATGCTACTGTCCAAAAATGTCAAAATAATATTTAATTACCCAGTATGGCAAATGGCTAGAGCCACACGATTTATTACTATCAAGATTTGTTAGTTTCACGCTCAAATTTAAATTTACCCATTATTTCAATTTTTGTCGAAAATAATTGCAATATCTTTCTTATTCTTATATATATTATCATCGTGCTAAATTTCTTCAACGTTAACAGATAAACCTTTAGTTTTTCCAATACTTTTATTCAAAAAATTCAATTTCTGGCTAGATTTATCCAGGTGTTTGAAGTATAGTCTAGCCCTAGACTCAAAAGCGGATTTGCGGTATTTTGTGCTTAATTTCTTGACGTTATCATAGTTTGTACAATTAATCTTAATTGGGTCGGATTTTGCAATCTCAAACAGCCGATTCTCGATGGCGACTGCCCCTTAATTAATTCGGAGTCAAACGGTTGATTAACCGCGGGGCGTGATTTGGCATTAATTACCTTGATTTTTACCGGGGATTCGTGATTAAATGCATGAGTGATTTCAGAAATTATGAATTTAAGCATGTCTTCTCTGTTATTGAATGCATAGATGAGTTCGAACGGAAAGTTCTTCAGCAAACTAATAAAATATTTCCAATAGAGTTTCAGAGAAATAGGTGGAGTTTCTAGAGAGGGAGATAGGAGAGTGGCAGACTGAGATAGAGGGGCATAGGTTGAGGTTTTGGCGGGCATATTCCAGGGAAACAGCTTGGCACCAATACTGTTTGTAGTTGGCTTAATCCCAATCACATAAAGGTTGAGGAGACAGGCATAGGGTATAGTTTGGATATAATGGTAGAGCAGTGAGTCACATATGGTACATGGACGACCTGAAGATATATACTAGTTCAAAGAAGATGTTGCAGAAGCAAGTGGAAACATTAGAGATGGCAAGTAGAAAGTTTGGGTTGGAATTTGGATTAAGAAAGTGTGCAGCAGTGACAATGACTAGATGCAAGGGCATAGATGGGGATTGTTTGAGGACGAGCAGTGAGGATAAGATTGAGGAAGTCAAGGAGGAGTACAAGTATTTAGGAGCAATAGCGAAAGATAGAACGGATCATGAGGAAATGAGAGCGAGGTTAAGAAAATAATACAAGAGGAAAATAAGGAAAGTACTATAGAAGTCATCACTGAATGGGCAGAACAGCATTAAGGCAATTAATGCGTGGGCAATACCAGTGCTGATATATTCAGCAGGAATATTTAGGTGGAACAAGAATGAGCTGAGAGAACTAAACAGGGAGACAAGGAAGGTACTATCAGCAGAGAGGGCGTTCGACTTAAATGGAGGTGTTGATAGATTGTACATGGCAAGATATAAACGAGGAAAAGGACTGCTAACTGTAGAAGAAGCTGTGTAAGCAGAAGCACTAGGACTAATGGAATATATAGGAGAGCAACCTAAAAGGTCCCTACTGGTGGTCACTATGGAGTTAAGGAAGATAAGAACAGAGGCTGAGGGAAAGAAAGCATACCAAAAAGAATGGAAGCAGAGAGAAAAAAGCAGTGATAATGGCGGCACAGAAGAAAGCAATTAGAACAAACTGGGTGAAGAAGCATATAGAAGAAAATGCTGGAGACAGTAGATCATCTGATAGCAGGGTGTGAGAAGTTGGCACAGAATGAGTATAAGTTCAGGCATGACAAGGTGGGAAGAAGCCACATGGCATCATAGAAAATGAGAAGGTTAAGATACTGTGGGATTTCAACATACAAACTAACAAGGTGATAGAAGCACTGAGGTCAGACATGGTAGTGGTAAACAAAGAGAAAAGATTAGGAATAGTGATAGACTTAGCAGTATCAAAGGACAGGATTGTAGCAAGCAAGGGGAAAGAGAAATAGACAAGTACAGAGAGTTGGCAGAGGAAATAGAGAAGCTTTGGAAGTTGAAGAAGTGAGAGAATAATGATAATGATAATAAACAATTATTTAATGCACTCTGATTATCACCCTTTCAATACGGTTCACTTTTCTTTACAAACATAAATTCGAAATATCACATTCTTCTGGCTAAAGCTTTCAATTGGTCTCTTAAACACTCAATTTCGCGCAAAAACGTGCTAATTCATACGACTATCGATAATAATACAAAAATTATCTCCTTATTAGCAAATTCAAATGCATATGTTATCAATACTATTTTAATTCAAATTTGGACAACGCATTTCATTTCTAAACAATATCTTCAATTAAATGAACGTTCTCAAAAGTTTTTATGCTTACTTAGATAAAAACTCTAACAGTTTTCACAACACAGCAAATAAAATGTGGAATAACCTAGATCATGAAATTAAAATGGAATTAAATTACGAGAAATTCAGAAAAATTGTTCACATTCCTTTTTAATAGATATTGCATACTTAGTGACAATAAGCATTCGAAAATGTTGTATAGCACTAGAAAGCCACAAGCACGCACGGACATTGATATTATATATTTTTTATTAATGTTTTATAAATATATAAAGATTGTAGTTTGCAGTTTTGCAATAAATTTTGTTTGACTAATTATATAAAAAGTGCTTCAGTTTTTGTAAGTCTTCAAACTCTATAGAAATCATTGTCAACTTAAACTTTAAAGTTTTTTCGCCTCTCAAAAGTGTTCCTACAAAAGATTTTGGTTGTTTCTTTAAATCATAAATTTTTGGCTATTTTTGTTTTCAAATACAGAACCAGGAGTCATTCTCAATTATATTAACAAGTTGCATTGCAAGTTTGCATTATTTCATCATAAACTGCAAATTAAATTTATGCTAAGCATCATTTGTTGATTTTTCTAGACTTTCTAAGTTTCTCAACATCGAAAGATTTTTTAGTATTTATCACTTAAAGAAAATTCTTAATTATTTTATACATGATTTGAAACATCTCAAATCTCGGTAGAACAGTATAAAAATATAAATTAATTGAAAAAAATATATATATTAGCGCTAATACTTGGTTTTTTACAAGTCCATAATCATGAGTGGGTACATTTATTATTGGGTGAGGGTAGGTACACGTATGCTTCACACAAAGATGGCAATAGGGCAAACATTTTGCCCCAAGCCCTGCCTGTCCCGACCTATTTATATTAATGCCAATTTGGCGCACTTAGCACTATTTTATGACCGGTGCAATTTAGTAGTAAATTAATTCCAAACAATCTACAAAGTGCTGCATTTGCAGACTCCCCAAGTACATAGTGCCGGTTACTTATAGGTATTTAAATGTGCTATATTTACCTGCAATCTTATGAAGGCCTTTCGCATAAAATATATTTATTCACTAAATTTCATTGTTTTTTGTTAAGTTTGAATTGCAAACCATTAATACCGGCACTTGATATCAAAAACGAAGTTCTGCTCTATAAATATACAACTATACAGATAACAGTTTTATATACATTTTGTGTTGCTGTTAGAATTTATTTGCAAAGTTTAACATGAAAGCATTGATGTTTTTTCAAGGTGACTTAAAAAAGTTTTTCCTTCATGTGAAAGACACTTGCTTAAAACAGTGCAACCCTGGTTCTCTACAATTTTAACTTATTTATTTGAAAATAGTGTATTTATTTGTTTTTGTAGGTCTTATGCTTATACATTTTCTCAAGTGGATATTTACTTTCTTCGTACAGCTGAATTGATGTTTCTTGCAATTAGCATTATTAATCCATTGCTTTATGTCGCATTGTTCAAAGATTTTCGTGAAAAGCTCTTTGGAGTCTTTTTTCCAAGAAGAAATGTAGTTAAGGAAAAACTGAGTCCCTTATAAAAAACCCTTAACATAATTTTCCTATTAGTGTATGCTATTATCCTCATCTTTAAGTATGCTTTTGAATGTATTATGTGTATTAAAGAATACATTAATAAATATATAAAAGAGTTTTTTTATGGAAGTCTAATACTACAATAATTTGGATAATAACGTGATATTGGGATAGTGATGCATGCAGTAGCCTCCATGCATACTAATTGATAATACAATTTTCCAATATATTGCATAAACATTACTAAAAGTCCCAAATTTTCCAATTTTGACCAATTGAAGAATGCAATGAAACTAATCATTTGAGGGAAAACTAAATAGTATATCATTGGAGTTTTCATTATAGAGGCTTTAGCTAACAATGCAATAAAATGTTTTCAATTGCCTTGTAATATTAGGAAAATGAAATGAAACAATACTTTTCTTTAAAATCATTTGATGGTTTTCATTTAGTAACATATAACCTTATTGACCACCAAATCACTTATCACATCTTGAACTGATTGTATGTTCTAAGGAAACCAATAGCTTATAGGTGTTTTCATTAGAAGTAATATTAATATATTTCTATTGATCTATGGCCATTTCATTGCTTATATATCGTGAGACATCTTTGTGCTGATAATTACTGTCTGGAAATGTAACTTCTGTCCAAGTAATACCCTCATCATAGGAATGCTTACTTTTGTTGATTTCATACGTCTAGGTAATATTTTACCAGGAGTTTGACATATTTATTTTATCTAAGCAAATTCAACTTATTTGCATAGGAAATTTTATGGGACTTTAATACTACATTCAACAAGAGAACTCTCATCTTCAAATGCAGTTTTGTATTCTTTCGGTACTGGTTGGGATGAATAATAATTTAATTTTTCGAGTCAATTTCACTGTTATGTCATTGAATTGTCTAATGTAATTTAATTTTAATACTGAGAAATTTTAAGTGCTTATCTTAGCAAAGGACATAAGGAAAACATGAAAAACTTATACTGATTTTCTTCATTTGGTGTACAGCATGAGGCCATAGCTATAAAATTGAAAGATGTTTACAATTTTGGAATTTTAAACCTCCTTGCAAGTAAAAATTGGGGGGTAGTCAGCAGAAATAAAATGGCAACTACAATAAAGTTTTAAAAATGTTTTCTTAGAAGGAGAGGCAACTTTAAGAACTCTTTTTTCAAAAATCAAAAAACATTTTTCACTCCATCCTAACTGTGATCATAAAAATTGGTAAATGCGCGACAAAAACACATCATTGAAATGGTTTAATCAAAATGGAGCCTCTGCTCATACAGTGAAAGTGTCCATGACTGCTGATCAGACTGCATTCCTGAATCATGTTATTCCACACATTGGAGATCTCCTCTGGCCTCCATTCTTGTCCAATCCTTCCATATGTGGTGGGGATTTTTGAAATCACACTTTTATGCTGGGTAGCCTGGTACACTTGGAGGACAAAAGACTGCAATATGTGAAAATTTGCAAGAAATAGGTAAAGAAACATTAGTGAATGTGGAGACTAATTTTAGAAAGCAGCTTCAAATTTGCATCATTTATCAAAGACAATGATTTGTTTCTAAATATTTTATAATACATAATTTAGTAAATAATTTGATGTACACTATAAACACATCAATTTTCCATGAATCACCTTGTAGTAGAGAGTGACAATATGAGGTAAACATAGATCAGAACGCGACCCGATCGTTATATTAACTACACTAACCCGACCTGAAACGTTGAATTTGATTTGACTTTGTGGATTTTTATCCAATCAAGTGATCATCAACATCAATCATTTTCTTATAGGGGAAACTGCAATTTATTGGTATAACTTATCGTCTTAGATCCCTTCTCAAATCAAACTATGATAAATATCAGTAATTTTTTTTTGTAATCTAGCATTTGTACTCGAACCCAACCCGAACCGAAACCCCAAATCGGTTCGGGTTTAATGAGTACCCGATGTCACTCTTTAGTATGTAGGAAAGCTTTTTCAAAGTAGGTACCCATGGGCACAAGTGTTGCAAAACAAGTCGAGCTCAGAAAATGGTTTTAAAGAATTGTAAGTTTTAGAGATAGTAAAAGTAATTTTATTGATAAAAGTTCCCTGCTTTATACATGTTGGACTTACTTGGAAATTTATTGGCATTTTGGAAAATTAAATATTGCGTACTTTAGATATGTATGAAATTCTTTTCTAATCAATAACATCAATACAATCTTTTGGATCTGAACTTGATTTGTGGTTAATAGACTGCGCAATTACATTGTACCAGTGCGATTACCCCTTGCATAAAAATATTGCAAAAAATATTGAATTTATGCAAAATATTATAAGCTGCAATTAAGTTTCATTTTTGCTATTAAGCTTTTGTTATGTGTTGGCATCATGCTATTAAATTTTTATTGGTGTTGATTGTAGATAACATTAAAAATGAGTAGAGATTCAACGTATTTGAAAGCGATGGTGTTTTATAGTGCTATAAAAATATCATGAACAGCAATAGGACGTCGTAGTTTTAGAGAGTTGGGCAATTTTGGGCGATAGAAAAAATTGGGTCGGTAGTATGGGGCAGATGCTAACAAATGATCATGTGTCAGGCCATAATGTTGGTGTGGTGGGTTGGGCAGCTCACAAAACTCTGCCCACTATGCATGGCAGAATGGAATATTTTGAATCATAATAAGATCCAATTTAGACAAATAATCATATTCACTTAATTACTAAATCCGATGTTATCATTACTATAATTTCCATCTTCAAAGTTGCATACTGTTAAAATTTCTGAATGAATCGTGGTGCAAAAAGAATCAGACATTTTACTACGTAATTGTCATACTTTGGCTCTGACAAAACCTTACAACACTTAATTTACTAAATATTTTTAAAGATTCAATAATTCTGGTAGAAAATTGTTAAAATACAATTTTTCTTTTAATAATGTCTAGTTTGTCGTCTAGCACTCTGTGACACGTTGTCTCTGTTTGGTGAAGCATTCACTTGAAATTACTATCAGGGGCCTATCAAATAATATTATAAATTTGATTTAGTCTTAATGAAAACAATCTTTTTCTCCTAATGAGATATACCACTTCCCTTTTGAGTCTTTATGAGTCATCATGTCACCACCTAAGTCAGCTTGTGGCATTAGTGGATTTGTCATAGGCGTAATCTATCATCCTTATTGGACAAAACAAGATAATGGGTGTATGAAACCCTATCTGTGATCAGTTCTACACAACATTGAATTAAAGTTACCTATTATGCGGCAATTATTGGCGGCGATTTTAATGATTTAAATACTGGCATTTTACATGATGATTTCAGCTCACTCAAATGGTTAAGTTTCACACCCATGGAAACAAAATATTAGATAAGGCATTTGTTTCTCATTCGCAGCTGTTTGCTGATGCAACACCATTACCTAATTTGGGAGGATGCCGACATTTATCTGTTTCAGTTAAGGCCAAGGAATATAGATCTGATGTGATTAAATGTATAGTGTGGAAATGTGTGAAGACTCCTAGTGGCCTTAGAAAGTTTAGTAACACCATTTGTAAGGTCAACTGGTTGTCCTTATTCCAACAAGCTTATTTCTTTGAGGACATGTGGGATATTTTTGATGACTTCATAGACAGTTGGATTAATGAGTGCTTTCCTTTGTTTAAATCTCGTATCTTTGTACAGGATAAAACTTGGATATCTAATAATACCAAGTGACTGATTGCAAAGCGTCAAACAGCCCTTCACAATAACAACCCTTTTGAATTTAGAAAGATGAGGAATGCTGTTAAATGCTCTATTAAGGAAAATAGGCGGTAGTTTTATAGGAACCACATTAAAGATCTTAAAATCAGAAATCCGCAATAGTGGTGGAAATCAATAAAAAATCTATGTAATTACAATGATAGTAACTCATTGGTCCTTCGTTGAAATTTGGCTGGTTTGTCTCAAGAAGAATTGGCAAATAGGATAAATGACGATCTCACATCTTCCGTAGGTCATTACCCCAGTATATCTGATGATCCTGTATTTGATGAACCCCAAACTGACGAATATTCTGTGCTTAAGATTATTAGTCAAATATCTCCACTCAAATTTTCTGGTCCTGACAGAAAACAGCGAATTATACCATGCTGGATTCTAAAGTATTTTAGCTACAAGATGGCGCATCCCTTATCCTTACTGATTAATAGGTCACTGCATGATAGCTGTGCTACTCCCTTTGCAGCCCCTGAGGTCGTACCTCTAGCTAAGGTAAGACCTGTATGTACTCCTATTAATGATTTACATCCAATTGCTCTTATGTGCTCAGTATCTAAGGTAATAGAAGAAATTATTGTAGATAACAAACTGAAAACTCGTATATTGGAGGTGCTAGACCCGTACCAGTATGGTGTCATTCCTGGTAGATCCACTGCATCAGCCCTGGTTAATATTTCATATGAATGGCTTTAAAAGCTTGACACAGACCATTCCTATATATGAGTATATTTGTTTGACCTGAAAAAGGCCTTTGACTTTGTAAGTCATCCATTACTTATTAAGCATTTGTTTGATATAGGCATCAAACATTCCACGATCAAATGGATAGTATCATTTCTTAAAGATAGGCGTCATAGAGTGAGGTTAACATTAGAGGTTGACGGTAAACCAAAACTGAACCCATGGTTTTCACGCATATTGAAACCGAATTGACACATTTTCACTAGCACAGTTTCAAACATTTTTAATGACTGGTAATTAGTAGCTGTGTAATACTTCCACTCTACATGTTTACATATTTTGAAGTTGAAATATTTCAACAACAATAATTTACGTTTTGGAAGTCTGTTTCCTACTTGAGAAGTAAGCAATTAGTTTCAAGTAGATATTCGACTAGTTTTAGTACCGTTCAGACTATCGACTTTTATCAGCTGATAAATTATTAGTTGACAGTAATCTGGCTGTTTTGCCAAAAAATCAGATGGAGCGTTTAGACTATCGACTTTTATCAGCTGATAAAAAGCAGATAGAGTGTTCACACTATCTACTTTTATCACTGATTTCTTGACAGATGATAAAAGTCGATAGTGGGAACACACCTTTAGGAGTCTTATCTAGGGATACTTCTCCAAGATGGAGGATTCATGCCAAAATACGTGCAATAGGTGTTATAAACAAGTGAAAGGAGAAAGTGGGAGTATGGGCAATATTCGGAGAAATGTAATGTAAAAATTTCGCATTTATTAGACAACCATTTAACCTTGGTTTCTGCTATAATTTTGCAAACTTTAGGAGCACCATCCTGTTTATGGAAAAAATCAGCGAAAATAAGAAAACATCAGCCCGAAAACATACTAATCAGCCCCAGATTACTAGTTTTGCAGCTCCAATTGTTCAATATGATTCAAATATTGTCAAAGCAAAGAACATTTCACGGCAAATTTCGCTCATGATAGTGGACTCATACCTGCCTTATCTCTTTAATAACCAGCCTACATTTCGAAATCTTCTGAAAACACTGGATTCGCGGTATAATTTGCCATCAGAGACAACTTTTCGTCAGAAACTTGTACCTCAGCTTGTGAAAGAGTGCAACATGGCATTGGAGAAGAAAATTTACGAAGACTGCAACTATTTTGCGCGGGAATTTGATTTTTGGATATCAGTTTCCAAGGAACACTGGTTGGAGGTGACAATCAGATACATTGGGAAGAAGTTCTACTTCAACACGTTTTGCATTGGTGTTCTACCTTTCAATGAGATGGGATTGGATTATATCCGATTAAACATTGCCAACGAATTTTCCAAACTCTTGTCTTCTATGGGTCTGGACATAATTCGGTGTGAGGGGCGACCACTGACAATACCGCAAACATGATCAGAGCAGCTAATGTAGGACGCTTCAGTTACGTACTGTCCATGGTGCATACAATCCAACTGGTGATCAAAGATTCTTTTGAGGCTGATGAATTAGTGAAAACCGCAAAATCAAGAAGCAAGACAATAGTAAGTTTCATAAACAAAAGTGATGTAGCATATCACAAATTTCATGCACTGCAGCAAATGAACAATCCTGAGAAGTTCGTGGAAATGCCTGTGAGCATCGAAGAATGTTGTTAAACTACTTTGCGGCTCTGGAAGATCAATGCTCTATTGTCAGACAAAGAGACAATGAAACGAAGCAAAAACCCACCAAACGCCTGTCCATTTGCAGAGTGGCAAGTGATGAAAGAAGCTATTTCGTTGCTCAAACTCTTAGAAGAAGCCACAGAGGTACTTTGCGTTGACACATGTGTGACAATTAGCTTAGCATTCCCTGTTCTCAAGGAAGTCAAGCCAAGTTTGGAGTCTGTCACTATTGAATTGCTACAACACTTCAAGACGTTTCTTCTGGCAAGATTCAATGAGCGATTCTAGGATTCTGAAAGGAAGCCACTCTATTTAGTGAGCACAATGCTGGATCCTCGGTATAAATCCATGCTATTTAATGAAGAGCAAGTGCAGAAAGCAAAGGAAATCATCACAAAAGAGCTTGGAGAAATCCTGGATGCCGCAGAAATTCCATGTGACGATCATCAGCCCGTTCCAGAAAAGAAGTACAAGTCTTAAATACTTAAATCACTGGTTGGGAAACTGGCAAAATCCACCGAACTAACAAATCTAACAGAATTTGAGACGTACTTATCTATGGAACCTCTAGAACCAGAAGGGGATATTTTGCACTGGTAGAGACTTTATGCTGCCAAGCTATCAAAGCTCTTGCTACTGGCGAAAAAGTGGTTGGCAATTCAGGCAACAAATGTGTCATCAGAACGCATGGGTTCAATTGGATCAAACACCAAGAAGCAATGCAGTCTTTCTGGTGTCAATGCTTCTTCTCTCATTAAGACTAAGAAAAACTTGAAATTAATATTGTAAAACCATAAGAAAATATAGCTTCAAAATTACATGTTTTCATCACACAACAAAACCAAACCAAAACCGTGGTTTTTGCCCCAAAACCGATCTGAACTGAACCAAAGTTAATATTTCAAAACTGTCGACCTCTAGTTACCAAGTGGATGTGTATCATTGTGGAAAACTATAAGAGTTGGCATACCAAAGGGTACTAAAATGGGTCCATGGCTATTCTTATTATTTGTAAACTCACTGTTATCTGAGTGGAAGCTAAGGATGAAATTTGTAGATGACACAACTGATTGACACTATTTCTCGGATCTTGCAACATTGCCGACATGGTACTATCCTGATGCAGCAATAATGAAGCCGTGCTCAATGTTACAAAAACAAAGAAGCTATTAAATTGTTTTCTACGGGAACAACAATTACCTGATGAAACACTCATCAATGGGAAAAAGATTGAGCAAGTTGCTTCAGCAAAACTGCTTGGTGTTCGATTCCAGTACGACCTAAAATGGAAGACTCATGTCCAGGATATAGTTAAGAAAGCTACCAAGAGGATTTTCTTCTTAAAATCCATAAAGCGCAGTGGGTTACCAGGTCATCATCTTATCACTGTGTATTTTGCAACTATACGTTCTGGTCTTGAATACTGTGCCCCAGTCTGGCACTATGGATTAACGAACTCCCAAAGCCGGAAAATTGAGAATATCCAAAAACAAGCACTCCATATAATCGAGCCGTCCTTGCAGTATCACGAAGCTTTGGCTTTCTTCAAATGATCTACGCTAGAGGCACGCAGGGAATCTCAGTGTGACACATTGTTTGCAAATATGCTGAAAGGGGATCATTGTCTCCATAACTTTGTCCCAAGTCATCGGTCACTGGAGTATGACTTACCTGATATTCACTATAGAATATTGTCATACCATACATCAAGATTTGAAAAATGTCTCATTCCTGCAAAGATCAGTAAGATGTATCATAACTATTAGTATTTAGTGTTTAGTAACTGTTAGCAGTTAGTTTTATTTGGTGATTTGTTTTGTGTTTGTATCACTATTATTCAACCCACTTGCTAGGTTGCTAGTGAAAAATAAATTTCCCTCTCTCTCTTTCTCTCTCTCTCTCTCTCGAATGTTAAATAAACAAATGAATCTGAAATTAAAAAAATAGATTTTGTACAGGGTAATTCTAATCTTTCCGTAACTTTGCAAGTAAGGATCTCAGCTCTATCAGATGTCTGGTTGTATTGATAGTTCATGATTTATGTACATCTGGTGACTCTTCATATCGTATATTATTTATCTTCCTTTACATTTTCGATTATATTTGTAGGTGAAATTAAACATTCATATTACAATATTTTTAAATCAGTTTCAAATACTGTTTACATTTTATATAATTTCTAATTTAGTATTATAATTCACTTATATTTATATTTCACTTCAAAATACATTTCAGGTTGATAATTTGCATCGTGTTGCTAATAATTATTGGATATTGATGTCTATTTTAACAAATAATATCAAATGATACGCTACTTTACTATGCAATAGAAATTGATTTAAAAAAATTGTAATGTGAGTATATAATTTCAAATGCTCATATCAACAAAAAATATAGATCACACGACACCAATTATTTGAATGCCCAAGAAAAACGTAGTACATAAATTATGAGCTATCACTATAACCAGTCATCTCATAGAACTGTAGTCGTTGCTTGAAAAGTGACGGAAATATCAAATTCACCATGTACACGAATGCCTGTATACCTTCGTGATCAGAGTCCCAATAAATTTGAATGCAAAAAATTTACCAATTTCTTGTATCGAATCAACTGAGTTGCCATCATTTCAGATTACAACAAGTTGTACTTCAACTAAATCTCATTTTTATAAATTCTTTTTTACTTAAGAAAACGATTTAATTATTTACATCAAATCAGCAAACTTTGTTAATACTAAAGAGTTCTGTGTTGTTATTTGCCAGTAGAATAAACAATAACCAAAGCAAAGTTCTAGCTAAATGGAAATCTATCTTTGCCCATTTTCAAGCTTACTCCCAAGTATGTGCTTCATCATATCACGTATATTTGCAATTCGGGTTGCAAATGAAATCTGTGAAGGGTTTATCTGATATGCACTCTCAGTGAGCAGACACATGATCAAGATGCAGGTTAGAGCTTATCAAGTGCAAAATTGATGCAAAAACAAATATTTGCAAAGTCGTGTAGAATTTTATAACATTTTTGTAAACAATTTCACTTTGTTAATAAAATAGGCCATCTAACGACAAATATAATTTATATAGTTTTGTCTCGCGTGCATATGTTCTTGGGCTGGTCATGCCTATCTGATGTGATTGTTATGTCTGAATGACATATTCTAGTTTAATTACTTATCGTTACAGGCGAGATCCTACTAAAGCAATCAAGCATGGATCAGATGAACTATGTGTTTCCCTAAGATTGGTAAGACTTTCTTATCATTATGTACAATTCTTGAATTTATTAGTTATCAATGCAAGTGCGGTTTCATTATGTACTTCACTAGCACAAAAATGAAGAGGATTCCAATCATTTCAAGTCATGCAATAAGGTCTTCAATATTGCATATATCATGTGCATTACGACAATTTTAGCATTGCAAACGATGCGTATTTTTGAATTTCATTCATATAAATATTCTTTTGATTGCAATCCAAGGCTCCTCATTTTGCTGGTAACAGCTAAAAAGCTGTTAACAGCAAATGCAACTCTTTTGCTTTTAACAGTTCGATATTGTCTTACCTAATCCTTAGATAGAATTGATAAAAAAATCATGGATAGGCTCTGACATTTCATGGCTGGGGCAGGGGCGTACGCTAGGTTTTAAACAGTCTTGAACATGCGAAAAAATTAAAAAATATTCTCTAAAAACGCATTTCCCTTATTAGTTCTTGAAATTTTAAAGTTTTTGTGAAACACTTCTTTATTTAACCAATCAAAATCAGTTTTGAAAACCTGACGTGCGAACATTCCACCATGACTCCCATTGTGTACGCCACTTGATAAGAGACAATAACATGGTTTTTAAACAGAGTTAAAAGAAAAGCAACATTACACGAAATATTTCTTGCTAAGAAATATCTATCTCTGTCGCGCGATGGCTTACGCATATTGGTTTCGCCTGCTATCTTAATATATGACATAAAAAATATTTTTAGCAATTGCTTTAAATTGGCCTGCATTTTTATGCTGTCACGTGCTGCCTTTCTTCACAGGAAATGCTTGTTAGACTTTGGGGCAATTTGCAGTTTATTCGGCCATATATTTTCTTTTTGGCCACAAGGATAACTTTACCACCCATATTTTGCTAAGTACACATGCTAGATGAAGTCAAACGAAAATTTGTTGTTGTATCAACGATAAAACATGTACAAAACACAAAATATCCAGAAAAGTGGTTGGGGGAATATTGTGTGCCTGTGCCCGTCCGATCAGTCAATGGGCAGACCCTGCCTTGATGCTCTTTGCGTGCACACCCACGAATGCCCACAAAATACTACAATACTACAAAAAAGTCTAAACAGCTTTGTTAATAGGCCTATTTTAGAAATTAACGGTCAAAAATTTAAAAAAGTTCCATAAAAATAAAATAGTCAATACAAATCCATCGTAGCTATTACAATTTAGCCAATCAAATAAAAATACAGTAGTGCGAAATGCAATTGGACAGAATATATATTTAAGACTAAAAAACAATATTTTATTTTAATTGCAAAATGAATTATTCTTTAGACACGTATGAATGTTTACCGCAACCAGATGAGAAATATGTCCCTGTTTTTGCTTCACTTTGGATCATTGGAATGGTGGGGAATGGTCTTGTAATACTTGCAGTATTGAAATACAAATGGATGCAAACGAAGACAAATTTTTTTATTGGTAACCTCGCGGTTTGCGCCTTGGTTGCCTCATTTTTTCTAATAATGGACAAGGTTTTGACAATACCTCCTCTACCTCATTAGAGAAATGTATTGCCGCATCTACGTTTCAGAATATATTCTTTGGTCAAGCTTCTCTACCTCAGCTTATACATTGTTGGCAATCTCCTTCGAAAGATATGTTTGCATTCTGCACCCTGCAAAGTTTCAATCATTGTTCACGTACGAGCGAATGGTTTGTCTATACATAGTTTTACTCATATTTTGCTTTATTATGAACGCTTATAATTTTCAAGCCTGCATTCCAGATTTGCACAGTGCCATATGCATTTATAATCCATCTGAAAATCACTTGTTAGACATTTATTCAGGGTTAAAATCGTTGCTAGGGAATGTCGTTTTCCCTGCATTAGTCATGACCATTCTGTACTTTGCCATTTGGAGAAAACTGAGCAGCATAGAAAAAAGCAAATATCAAGAGAAAAATAAAAAAACTTGTAAAAATGCTATTCTCGGTTGTAGTGATTTTTTTGTTTTGCTGGTTTTCCGATGGTGTAGTTTACCTATGCTATCATTTGAATATTTATGATTTTGGAGTTAGCACGTGGTATTATAATTTTTTTGTAATTTTAGGCTTCAGCAATTCATGCATGAACCCTTTCCTTTATGCATTACAAAGTAGGCATTTCCAAAAAGCTTTTTTAGGTATTTTAACGTGCCAACATTTTAAAAATAATTAACGCTAAAAACAGTATTGAAGCATAGTGAAGTATAGGACAATTTGAATGATAAATGTATAAAAATGCAATTTAATACTAAAGATTATTGATATTTTGATAACATTACCTTTCAAATTTTGTTAATATACCCTTACATTTATTAAATTCATTTCAAGTTATATATGTAATGGGATTATACATGTCCTTATTGTTAATATTGCCTATACAACTGAATAAATTCCTACATGAAATTGTGAAAATTTAATCAAATTTTCAAGCATAATTTGATTTTTTACTGTATTTTACATACCATGTATATTTTTTGAAATTGCTTTTAGGGACCTTCCGTAAAGGATTATAATGTTTTAAGATAAATTTTAAATTATTACCAGAATGCAGCCTAAAGTGTTTCTACTGGAATTTCGAGTACTCCGTACTTAACAAATGGTCAAGATCAATTTGTTATAGCTGTAACTTCTGTAACCTTAAGGGTTGAAATTTTAAAGCTTATTTGCAGTGTTTTTAAATTTTTTTGTTCGAGCCGTTATTTTGAAAATTCATGTTTAAAAAATTTAGTAGTTATATTGGGTATGATAAATATAAAATATTACTACACCAATGTACCTAGAATATGATTGAAAAAATTGTTAAATTTTCCCCATCAAATCCCAGCATTTTCTACAGCTGCCCTAGGTCTCATGAAAAACCAGATAATTGCAAACATGATTTTCAAATAATGAACACTGCAGTTTTTTTAATATTTATGATATATTTTCTTTCAAAGTTTTGAGAATTTTGTGTAATATATTTAAAACAGCATATAATTGGCATTTCCATTAATTGTATGATGATAGAAAATTTGGAAACATCGAAAAAAACATTTGGTAATAATAATTAAATCACAACACACACACCCGCCGCATAGGTCATGAATGCACTGTACAGAGATTATATATATATATATATATATATTTATTTGTTCGAAATATTGTAATGCTAAAACTCACATGTTTCAAATGAACTGTTTTCAAGGTGTACTCTCCTGAGCATTTTATATTTTTCTATCTTTAAATAAGGTTCATATTTTGATATTTCCCAACATAACCCTATCTGTTGGAAGCTTAAAAATATTTTCTATATATTGCAAAATTGAAGCTCTTTATAACACAATATACAATAATAGATCAAGTTGTTTGAATTATCCCAATTTGCATTTAATTCTTAGTTTCTCATTGCTATATATAAATCTAACCTTTTGTTAATTAAATATTTTTTTCTTAGTTCCTTAATCATAATTTCAGTGTGGAATCCTCTATATGCGATCTTAAGGCAATGTTCATAATTGGTTTTAGTGTTTCTTGAGCTTTTTTTCTTACTTAAAATGTCTTCTAATTATTTCTTATTAATATGTCAATCTATAAAATTATTTGGATAATAATTTTTGTTTAATTCTATTTTTATTTTTCTAATTTCTTGGTTAATTGTTCTATACATGCTGAAATTGTCAAATATTTGACAAATGCATCCTTTAATAGATTATATTTTGTAATTTATTAATAATAATCCTGCGTCTGTTGGTTTCTTACGTATTCTAGTTTAAAATATGTTATCATTTCTAGGTATTTGTACATTCAAAAAAATTAAATTTGTTCTTAGTTTCTACCTCTTTTGTAAACTGTATATATATGTCAATTAAATTCAATTTGTAAATATGTCTGAATTTCAATTATCTAAAATCATTATTTTCTAATGATATTGGTATTCAAATTTTTTAAGTTTTTTATAAGCAGTTCATTTACATGTTCACAATTTAGACGACAACATTCACTACATATATACCTCTATTTCAGTTTAACACTTAAACAATAAGAGCAAAAGGGTACTATTTTTAGATATACGGACTCCATGCATGTAATTGATTGGAAATGCCCAATAACGATTGCTTATAATTTGGTTCGATTTTTGTAGTAACATTTAGATTATTCCACAATGTGCAAGAATTAAATGTAAAAGAGTCCTGTCTGTAAATTTTACTGAAAATTTTATTTGTTCTTTGATTGAGCTGAATATATTGTTGTAGAAAATTTAGAGAATTGTATTCATTTATAAACTTATGGATTAAACACAAAGATTGATACTGAATAGAATAAGGTGGAGACAAAATATTACAAGATGATCAAAGTTCATTGACTGATTGATGCTTATCAATAAAATTTTGTGATCATAGTTATATATTTTTGCTAAGGATGACATATTGTGAGCGTTGATAATTTGAAATAAAAAAGAACAATAATTAAACTGACTTAAATCAAATTAGTGTATTAATTCTGTA
Organism: Hofstenia miamia; assembly: GCA_900660155.1. NCBI lineage: Eukaryota > Metazoa > Xenacoelomorpha > Acoela > Hofsteniidae > Hofstenia > Hofstenia miamia. The sequence goes on along the minus strand of CABFPE010000005.1, from coordinate 3,127,923 downwards.
TGAAATGATTTCCTTAAGTGCCCTAGGTAAGTATTTTACACTAGCTGTCATTTTTCGTAATTTAAAAGAAATAAATTCATCAAATTTCATGTCTTTGTCGATCACTACTCCTAGATAATTAACAGAATTGCTTTGCTTAATTTCATTATCACATATCGTAATATTAATATTATCGGAAATGTTTTTATGATCCTTCGGTGAAAAGAAGATAAATCGTGTCTTATCTGCATTAATTTTCAATTTATTTATATTAATATGTACAATGAAGTCTTTGCTGTCTTTAGTTAGTTGCTTCATAAGGATTTTGAGCTGTTCTTAGTACACATGTATCATCAGCATATTGATATATACTTAAAAAAACTAAGAATAAATTTAGTCGCTGATTTGCTAAAATCTTGATTGAGCAGTTTTGACTGTAAAATTTCAAAATTTATTGAATTAAAGGTCTTACTAAGATCGAGAAATGCAACCGCTGTAGAGTATTTTTTATATAAATTAGATTTTGTTTTTTCAGTAATTGACAAAATTGCGTTAGTGTAGCTTAATCCAAGAATTAATGCTGCCAAAGAGAAGTAAGAAAGAGATTAGTTGGTCAGAAAAGATTAACATCAAATTGAATTATGATTAAATTAGTTTTAAATGTAAATTAAAATCAATTTAAATTTATCATCATTAATTTTGTAAAATGCAACTAAGAAAGAACATTACCAAATAGTACTTGTCGAAACAATTTGGCAAAACGAAGGAGGCGATATCTCTTCCATTAATTTTTAGCCATCTTGGCAGATGATAAATTCAAATTTCGAACAACATGTACTTTTTGAAATTGAACTATAAATAGAGAGAAATCATTTGGAGAACTGTTGAAGTAAATTCGAAAATCTTATCTTCAGATTTAATCTTGTTTGCTTATTATTAAATCATATCAAGCTAAACAGTAAATGCATTAGTAGTGGCGAGGGCACACATCGGGAGCAATTCGAGGGTCCTTGATCCAGGCCATGAAACTGCATCTAGGTTAGGCATACGATTAGGAGTTTTTCTCCGTTTAGCTTACTATCAATTCTTTCAACAACATGTATGCAATAATGAAGCTTCAAAGAAATGTTTGGATAACCGATCGTAGGTTATTATATTTTATATTAAGGTAGAATTAGTGGCAGGATAGTGGTGAAAATTGACAAACTATACCATATCTCAAAATTTGCATGAGACAACTAATGAGCATTCCTCTAAACAATTCTGCTAAAATTGGATGCAGAAAAGGTATTATTTACTGGTAATAAAGCATTTTTCACAACCCCCCTACTTGAAAAATGCTTAGCAACCAATATGTTTTTGCTTGGTTACGTGCCTATATTTTCATTATAAAATAATAATTTGACCATAGAAAGCGAATGAACTCATTCAGTAAGCATTACAGAAAGGAAGTTACAAAGGGATTATTTGGGATAGCAGCTGACATTTCAACCAGACGATGTAAGAATTTTTCAGTTTTTGGCCGTTTTCTCAAAACTAATTTTTTCCACTAACCCATGTTTTTTGGTGCATGATTACTAAAAAACTAATACAGATATCATGTTGAAATTTGGTGTATGCATTAAGCATGTATTTGTGCAGGTCCTGTACCAAAATAGAGTGGTTTCACTGAATACTTAAAGTTTTATGAAGTTCATGCATACATAATGAGGTTGTAATTTTGAATTCGATCTGACTTCAAAAGTCAAAATTTTATAAAAAATACAATTATCATAGCAGACCACTGATTTTGGTACATGCCCTAGAGCAGCTCATAAGCTATCAGCATGCAAAATTTCATTACAATTGCTTAATATTTGTGGGTACAAGCTTGTACCAAAGTTATGTACCATTTCGGGAACCGTTCGGCCATCTTTGATGACCTAATTTGCATAATTTATGCAAAAAAATTGCAAAAAAAATTTTTTTAGTCTATCAGGATGCTATATGCCAAGTTACAATAGAATTGGTTGAAAAATAATGATTTTAGCCCCTTTACCACTAATTCTACCTTAATAACCGACTTTTTTGGAGACCTATAAATAGACCGATAACGAGATCAAGCATGTATTACTAATTAAATGTAAGTTAAGAAGCTGCAAGTAATTATCTATTTGATTCTTAAAATTATTAAAATATTAAGCCAGTATTTTTGGGTAATGGCTAAATAAACATTTATTAAGTAGCTATTGACATTCCAGGTTGCAAGTACAAATTACACATAATAAAATTGAGTTTAAGTCAGTTCCGTCCAGCCTTGAGGGTTGCACTGAGTTAGGATAGGGAACACATAAGCTACTTCATTGAGCTGAGACTTGGAGACAATCCATCAGCAATGAAGATGACAAAGTGTTGGGAGATTCGGAGCGGAGTCGGCCAGAGGCCTCATGGAAGATCAGTCAACTGGAGAACTGCAACATTCGATCTACACCTAAATAGTGTTTAATTACCACATGGTTAATCAAGGTTAACTACAAGTATTAATAGAATAGAGCATTTAGTAAAAGTACACAGAGTTACATTCAAAAGGAATTAATCAAGGTGAGTTAAAGCTTGGTAGTGGATACTACATTAGTTGTGCTGAAGTTTGGCGTTAATCTGTATTGATTTTCATGTAAAATGCGATTCTCCTTAATAAATTTATACATTTCTGCTGCAAGAATTTTTGCAAATATTTTAGCAAACGGGTGAGTAATACTAATGGGACAATAATTACTGGGATCTAATGGGTCGCCTTTTTGTATAGTGGTGAAATATCAGAATTTTTCAAAATATCTAGTCAATAATACATTGATTAAATGCTAAAAGAAGATATTCGTCAAATATATGAAAATACTTTTTAACTATCCAATATGGCAAGTGACTGCATAACTTGTTTTCATCAAGTTTAAAAATTTCTTTTTTTAAATCGTAATGTGAAATTAAGCTGAAGTTAAATTGAGTTTTGACGTTACAATCAAATTTTAGTTTCAGAAGAAATTTTGTTTCCGATTGATTTAAATTCAAACTTACCCAAGTTTTCAAAAGTTTTGTTTAATACATTTGCAATTTTGCGTTTATCCCTGCATATCATGTTATCATAATGTAACCCTTCAATATTTATATTTAAACCTTTAGATTTTCCAATGCTTCTGTTTACAAAATTCCATTTTGAATAGATTTTTTTAATTATTTAAAATAATGTTTAACCCTATAGTCATAATTTGATTTACGAAGTTTTCATTCAATTACGTGCTGGGCATTCTCATAATTGGTCCAATTCGATTTAATTGGATCGGACTTGGCAAGCTCAAATAATTTATTCTTGATAATCTGCTGCTTAATTAGGTTGCAATCACGAGGTTGACTAACCGCAGCTGAGTAATTAGTGCTGATTAATTTTGTCCTGAGTGGAGCAACGCGATTGAAAGTGTGGGTGATTTCACAGGTGATAAATCTCAACATGTGATTCCCAGATTCGAGTGAAAAAATTTGATCAAAGAAATGTTCCGCATTAGATGAATAAAGTGTTGTTCATTAAAATTAGTAAAGTCCCTTGATTTGACGCTATATATATAATTACTTACGTAGATATAAAGATTGTGATCGCTAAATGGTTCAAATGTTAATTTCTTATACTTATTAGTACTGTCAATCCAAGATGAATTCTGAACACTGCCACTGCTCTGCCTATCGCTGCTCAGCCCAGGACGTCAAACCAAACTCTTATCCCCATTGTGGACCATCAAGAATTGGAATTGTAACTGTTAAGGTAGTCTATGTCTCAACAAATTGAGCTGTGAAGGGAATACCAGTTGTGTGCTGATACACTACAAGAAAAGTTGTTGCAAAGAGAGATGCAGCATCAGAGATTGGAACAAAAATTTCAGGCTGCTATTACTGCTTTACAAATTCAAATACAGGACTTAACGACTTAACAGCAAACGCCTTAGCTGCTGCACCAGCACCTAGAAACGAGAATCCACCATCTGCTCCTAGTTATGCTTGTAATCATGGTGACTACATTACCTGAGATGTTCTTGAAGATGTGCTGGCAGCCTTCAGCGATAAGCTCACTAACAGAGTATCTCAAATCATCATCCAACAATGTGTTTCTCTTTCCCCCAGTTGTTACTCTCCAAGCCTTTGTTCATTGAACTCTACTCTGCTCACAAGCACTGCCACTTCTACCAAGCATGATTTAACGCCAGTATCTACCTTAGTTACCATTGTAACCCCTTTGAGCTGAAGCAAAGTTGTGTCGCCACTTTCTCATCCATCTGTTGGACCTGCTTGAAACTTGGTATCTCTCTGTTTGATGCCTATGAATGTCATGTTCTACATCTACAACTGCCAAACAGGCAATTCTTAGTCCAACCTTATCTATAAAACTCGCCTCAGATTGCCAGGCTCATTTTACCTAGTTGATTCTTTCTACTGAGTCTGGCAACAATGATCATTTCCATAAGCAATCTGTGCTACCAAAGTTCACAGGACAAATTGACGAGGTATCACAGTTGTTTGATGAGTGGTTTTTTCTTTTAAATTCATAATGAAGCAATACCATATCAGTCAGGAGCGCGCCATGGTCTACTTTCCTCTTTATTTATTAGGTCTAGCTTATAACCAATATATGATGCTCAACAGAGAAACGAAAACTGATTACCAACTACTCACAGGCTACTTTGAGGATCATTAACACGCTCCACATATAAAACAACAGTACAAGACCCTATTATGCGACATGTCCTTCAAATAAGAGGATGATGTATGGAATTACACTACCCAGATCAAACAGTTGTTCTGTCTTAGCAAACTTTCATTTGAGTATTCTCACCATGATCTTTTCTCATACATATGTCGTGGATTTTCTTATAATCTCTGAAGTTGATTGGAGCTCAAATGTGACCCTGACTCTAATTTGAAAAGCAATCAGTGTTGTCTACTTTATGCATAACTCACCCAGAATAGATAAAGATGTTGGTGACATGAAAGGTAAACCTTAGCTGGAAAGGAGCCACTCAAGTCTGGAGGACAAATGATACTTGATACTGATGCAGTGCAGTGATCCATATAGTCACCAAAGGTGGGCCAACCCGAATCTTCCATTGAGGATGTAAATCCGGATATTGAAACTGATTTAAGTAATTCAAACTAATGAGAGTGCCAACTCAAGAAAACTGTGCACCTCCTGTGCTAGTAGTCACCAGCATGATGTGAAAAAATGTAAAACCATTCGAGGTTAATGGGAGCATCATTTACTCCACCATAGATACTGGAGCTTCTGCTTCCATCATCAGTTACTAGTGTTGCAACTTGATCTGTGTAAACTGAACTGATGTTGCCACTGCCTCTGTTAAATTGATAGATGCTGCTGGAGGCAAGATTCTGCTAAAAAGAAAAATCTCTGATTTGGAAATACATGTCAACAAAGAAATATTTTCTTTTGATCTGGTCATCATTGCCACAATCAATCAGCTGCTCCCATACAATATTATTTTGGGAAGTGATTTTCTAGAAAGAAATAACTGTATAATAGATTACAGTACTAACACAATCTCAATCAAAGATGGCGATAATCCAACTCAGCTGATGGCTGTGCCTGACAAAGAAGTTTCCTTCAAAATAGTTGAACCTTGTTACTGGAAGTGAGTACTGATTCAGGCATAACACAAGTATGATGGGGATGCAATGATTGCTGGGCAGTGTGGAGGATACAGGAAAGGGAGTTGCTTCTCACCCAATTTGTGCCACATGAAGAATGGAAAGACCTGTGTAACAGTTCTAAATAGCTCTGGCTCTCTAATCATATTGGACCATACTGGCATCAATACTTGACAAGAAATATTTTTCATAGAGAATTTTTCTAGTCAACTGAAATTTGAAAACCACAACTAGAATACACCTTCTACTTGACTAGAAATATTTTCCAAAGAAAATTTTTCTAGTTGACTGAAATTTGAAAAACACAACTAGAATACACTTTCTACTTGACTAGAAATATTTTTTAAAGAGGAAATGTTGCTAGTGCATGTATTCCTATCTTCACTGTCACTCACAACCTTGATGATACATTGATAGAGCCTAGGATACCTGAGGTCTCATTGGAGTCTCATAGCCATCTAGAACCAAAAGAACAAAATGCTTTGACTACTTTGTTAAGTCAACACAAAGATTTGCTCAATTATGGCTCCATTTATGTGGGTCAAGCCATTGGTGAAGAACATGTAATTGAGACAACTACAGACAAGCTGATCTGTCTTCCAGTGTGAAGAGTGCTTGAGAACCTCAAAGAAGAGTATGAAAAAATCCTTTATGATTTAATTGACAATGGGATCATCCAGGCTAATAATAGCCATTATGCTGCTACTACTCTTTTTTTCTGACAAGGAGAGAAGTACTGTTTATGTATTGATTACAGAAAGCTTAATGATATCACTATCAATGATGCTTACCCATTACCTTGCATTGAAGATGAATTATATGATGCCAGCCAGCATCAGTTCTTTTCTTGCCTTGATCTTTGCAAGGCCTACTGGCCATTGTGACCAACTGGCATTCTGAAAACTGCTTTTATCTCCCCTTACAGCTTGTATGAGTGAAAAAAAAACATGGCATTTGGTCTTTGTAATACTCCAGCTTCCTTTCAGTGTTATATGATGACAATTTTAAAAAATTGAGCCAACATGCTGGAGCACAAAATTTCCGTCAAAATTGATGACATTGTAGTGGCAAGTCACAGCTTTGAAGAGCATCTTGACAAACTAAGACGAACCCTTGATATGTTAAACAATGCTGGTTTGAAAGTAAATGGAAACAAATGCTCCCTTGTCTAGAAAAAAGTAGTTTTCCTTGGCCATATAATTCAGCACAGCAAAATCTCTATCAAGAATAATGTGAAGAATGTTTGGACAAGATTGAAGTGCCAAAGACTCAGAAGGATGAGCAACTTCTGATGGGATTTCTCAATTACTATGGGATGTTTATCCCTGAGCTTGCCAATAAGACCCAGCACACATTGTGGTTGCTAAAAAAGAGTGTCCAATTCAAGTGGACCTGGCAGGAACAAGAAGAGCTGAATAAAATCAAAAAAGAATTTAAAAAGATTCCAAGTCTTAACACTCCAAACTACACCAAGCAATTCAATATGGATTGTGATGCTAGTACTGTTGCTATCAGTGGAATATTGAACCAGGTGATCAACAGAGTTGAGAGTCCTGTACAGTATTTCAGCAGGAATTAAAACCATCCAAAATGAACTATGGATCCACTAAGTGCAAGATGCTCACCCTCGTCAAATCCTTAAAGAAGTTTTGGTACTTAATATTAGGAAGGCCATTTGTTGTATGTACTGATAACAGCACTCTTGCCTTGCTAAAGAAGTTTTCTGGCAACAAGTCAAACATTGTTGCTTGCTGGATCAAGTTTCTGAATTATTTCTCATTCTCAATTAAGCACCACCCTGGTTTCCTTCATCTTAACCCTTATTATTGGATTTCCCTGTCAAGCTGTGAGCAGGATATAAAGAAGCCCAGTGGAAAGAAGGAGAAGTTTGTGTTTATACCCACCACGGAATATGAACTTCTAGCTGAAATCAATTCCAACTGCCATGGCAGGCCAGTTTTATCTATCAAGATAAAGGAAGAAATTACCATACATGAAATTGTCACATATCAGCACTCCAACAAGGTCGAGAAACTGTCAACTATGCTAAGTCCACTTGTGCAACATCCTCTACCAGGCATTGTCACTGCTTTCCTGTGTTACTCTATAACATTTGTGGTGTACTTGCAGTTAGGGATTTACTTACTTAGCACTGTTTAGCTTTTATGTAGTTCCATTAACTTAGATTAATTAAACATAACTATTCACTATTTAGGTGATGAAGCCATGCAGTATCTCCTCCAATGATTGATAGTGGGCATCTGCCTAAAGCTGATCTCCACACCCAGCTTTGCCAATGATCCACTTGGTTAAGTTCCACTTCTCAGCTCATTGATATAGCTTATGTGTACCCTATCCTAGCTCAGTGTATGCTCAAGACAAGACACAATTCGACTTAGACTCTATTTGTAAAAGTGTTTCACATTTCTGCAACCTGACTTGTCACTAGCTGCATTAATAATATTACATGTAGTCATTACCAAAATATATTGGCTTTAATAACTAGTTTAATATTTAGCAGCTTCCTAACTTACATTTAATAATTACTACATGTACAGTCACATTATTAGTCATGCTATAGTCAATAATTTGGATCTAAAATAATATAAATATAATTCCTAGATTTCAACTTACCAGCTGTATTTAGAGTCTGTTATGTTTAATAAATGTAGTTAATGATCAGTAGTCAACTAAACAAGAATAAAACCCCCTATACTTAACTTAAGTGCACTTTCATGGTTTGGCACAAAGCCCCTAGAATCATTCCAGTGATGGATCCAGATAAATACTAAACACAACTCATTTAGCTTGACATCATATTAACTATTCAAAACATAGCAAGAAAACAATATACAAATTCTGAATAAATTTATTTATCAATTGCTTACATTGAATTTAATCTATTTATAGTATTTCAGAAAAGTACCTGTTGATTTTGAATTTTAAATCTTTTGTCTGTGAAGATGGCGGCTAAAAATAATGGAAGCAATTTCGTCCCCTTTGTTTCAACAAAAATATTATTATTGACAAATACTAATCTCGAATTAATTACACTTATTTCTATTTGGTTGCATTGTACAAATTAATCTAAACTGATCATAACTTTTTACAATGTATTTTTAATCAATTTCAAATTTAAATTGTTCATCTGCCAATATGGTGGCTAAAAATAATGGAAGCAACTTTGCCCCCTCTGTTTTGACAAAAATATTATTATCAACAAATACTAATCCCTAATTAATGACACTTGTTCTTGCTTAGTTGCATAATACAAATTAATCTAAACTGATCATATTTTTTTACAATGTATTTTTTAAGAGTCTAAGCAAATTTATTGCTTAAATGTATATAAAAACTATAAAGTAACACATGACAAAAATATTTGCAAAACTAATTAAATGTGCAATATTAATTAAAGGGAAGTTTTAAAAGTAATTTGACCATGCATTGAGTTTATTATCTATTCCCAATAATGTTCACCTACTTAATCATAATTTAATTTGATCTTATTCTTCTTAATCAACGTTAGCAGCCTTAGAATGATTTGGATGATGCTACACTTGCAAACAGATATTTTTGATGATATGAATGAAGGACTTCTTTACACCAAGAGCCACACTAATTGCCTAGCTATTCCCGAATATTTCTGTCATGATTTGATCAGAAAAGTACATGAGAGAGGGCATCTGGGCATCATCCATACAGAAAACACATTCAATGCCTGGTATGTCACCATTGGGGTGTGGTCAGCTGTGGTTGATGTCATTTATAAATGCAAAACATATCTGCTCCAGTTGAATAGCCATTTTCCAACAGGCAGACAGAATGAATGAAATCATTCACATGGACCTCAAACAGTTGTCCAGAGACAATGATGGTTATCAGTATATCCTAGTGTCAATAGATCAATTTACTAAATAAACTAGGATCATTCAACTGAATAGTACAAATGCTGATATCATTGGAGAGAAGATTGTGAAGGAATGAGTGTTGAAACTAGGCCCCATGGAGAAATTGGTGACTGATCACTGCCCCCAATTTGAAAGTCACCTAATCGAAATTCTTATGTAGGAGTTGGATGTCCTGCATGAATTTACCACTGCATATCATCCACAGTCAAATGGATTGGTAGAATGACTTAATAAAACCTTAATTATATTGATTAGAGTAGCACTGTCTAGAGTGGCTGGGAAAAATTAGAAGCATGTCATTGAAATGGTGGTGTACTTCTATAATACTTCTGTCCACTCTAAAACTGGGTTCAGCCCCTTCAAGGCCATGTCCAGCTGGGAAGCCAGCACAGCTCTCTCAATGATGTATTCAAATTACCACAAGAAAACCTTGGACAAGTATGTATGTTAAATAAATGATGCATGACATGAATGAAGTTCTCCTTACAATTTGCCATAACACTAATGCATCAGTCAGGAGCAGGGTTTTTGAGTACTCAGAATGTTAAGAACTCGAACTCAAATAAGCTCGCAAAACTCGATCAGAAAAACTTGGAAAAGAAATCATCATAACTCAAACTCAAACTCATTCGAAAATCCACTTGAAAATACCGTAAAAATTAAATTTTTTTAAATATCAATTTTCTTACCAATCACAAAAACTATTTTTTAGCTTAGAATTATTGTAATATAAATGTTTTTTAATCTGAAAAACTCGGAATTAGTAAAAAACTCGATTGAACTCGGAATTTCATTTAAAAAATTACTCGAACTCGAACTTGAAACGTAAAAACTCGAACTTGGCCTGAGTAACTTGAACTCGACTCAAAAACCCTGGTCAGGAGACAAAAGCAAACTTTTAATAAAAAACTCTATGGAGAGCCCCATAACAGGGGAGATCAAGTCTTCACCTATTTTCTGTGTGAAATTTGCAAAAAAGACAGGTAAGTAAACTTGCACACAACTGCCAAGGGCAGTTTTATATAATGGTAAAAAAGTTCATTTTCAGTAGCTGAAATGGGCCCATAAAAACATTGAAAACATCATCATAGATGTCAACAGTGAATTCACTTTAATAGATAATGGTATTGATGTGTATGAACAATTTGACAACCCCACTGAATTTAGTGAGGATGAGTTTGATGACGTTGAATTTGACAAAAGTTGCAATGAAACTAGCAATGATATTAATACTTTAGTAATGCCCCAACATAGGGCTAAAAATAGATTTGACCCCAATGTGTGGGGACCTTAACCATAAATCTCTGTTTAGTTATGATGAAAGCCAAACTAAAACTGAATGAGTAACCAATTTTACATCTTGAAGAAAGATATGAAGTAGGATGGTGGATGATAGTGGTCATGATGCTCCTGTAAGGCAGGGAGACAAATGTCTCTGCCTGAGGAAGCCTGTGATAGTAAAAGGGGACGCAGAGATGATTCTGGGCAGATTCTGACCTTGCCTGGGCAAAAAATGGCCTGGCAACTAGGAGAGCAGCAGATGATCATAGGATCCCAATCCTGACACAATGTGTGGGACCAAATGCCTCCATGTGATCAGGAGGAGATGGTGACTCTAGATAAGAACTTTAATTTAAATTTAATTAAATCATGTAGTAATCTAAGCAATGTAAGGGACCCCTGTGGTGACTCAATAGCCCCCTTGAGCTCTCAGCCAGCTTGCCTTCAACAGTCAGTTCTAGGTGGTCAGAAGAGAGGAAAAGTAAATTGTCTAAAGTATGTGATGAGGTGCACCATCCATACTTCATTTCCACCCACAGGGCCAAGTGAAGAGACAAAGAACAAATTAAGGTGGAAGTTCAATTCTAAAACTTTACACACAGCAGTGGACATAGTGCCAGTTGTTATTAATCAAGACAGGAGGCCAAAGCTAACACCATTATCTATTATGATTCAAAAATGCTAGAAGGAATGGGGCGACACTATTGGAGGAGCACCATGCACACAATGTTTGACAGAGATTTCAACCTCACAAACTTTAGTCAGTTTATGAATATTTGAAAGGACATCCAGGTGTATGAGTGTGTCAATGTTGATTTCACTAAACTACTCATTGTGTATTTCTTGCAAGTCACTAAAGCTCAAGGCCCTCAGATCAAGCAGAAAAATGATTAAGGAACTGAGCAGTTAAATCAAGCAAGGCAGGGTGTTTAGGGTCACTCAGGGACCTTCTGATGGTTATTTTTATTATTTTGCCTTCCTATCAACTTTACTATATCATATCCTGAATGAAATAACAGTGCCACAATTTTGCAGTTGTAGCACTATTTAATTATTGTCTCCTTGATTATGCAGCAAGTGTCATTGCTCACTTAAATTTGTGAGGGAATAGATTTACAAAGTGTAAACAAAGTACAGGTACTAGTCAAAGCTTTTATAAATATGATTGCAATTGTAACTGAGTGAATAGGCTTTAGCACACTAAAACTGTGTTTTCCTCTCTGCTTGAAATCAATTAAGTATTTTTTGATTATGATAAGAGAGTAAGCTTCCAGTGACAATTTGGGAACACCTCCTCTGATCTAAGGACAACAAATAGTTTTTATGACAGTTGTATCCCAAATCATGGTCTGCATTAGGTTATGGCTATAGATATGTATAGGCTATAAAACTTTGGTTTTCGAATTCAACACAAACATGCACAAAATAATTAATTAAACTGTTGTTAAATCAAGCCTGTTGGCAAGCACAAATGCATGGCAATTACATGCTATTTATATATTGGCTGAGATCTAATAGAACAACTGAGACTGTTTATTAAGCTAGATAATAAGTTGTGAGACACATAGGAAAGCACTGCACAAACAAGTTTCCAAACCTTTCATCCTGGACATTGGTTATCTAATTGGTTATCTAAGATGTTTACTTCCTTTTCTTGGAGATACCTGTTACTAAGATAAATTACTAATGTTTCTTGTTTACCTGGAGTTTTTGTTGGAATCACGGTTGCTCTAGGAAATGTTCACCTAAGCAATGTTCTGCCTTTACATTAAGTATCCAGTATAGTTCACACTATAGACAACCCAGTGAATCTCTAATTGAGTTTGAAGCAGAAATTTAAAAACATACTTGATTTAAATGTGAAATATTATAATATAGTTGAATTATTGAAACAAAAGTATTGTCATACCTTGTTATTCACATGTAGATGCTTTTAAACCAAAATGAATTGCCTTCAATATTTTGAGTTTTCAAGATCACCTTCTAAATGTAAAAATCCTTGTTAAGCAACAATAGTTCCTTTCTATACTTCCTCTACATTTCTTGAAAAACACATTTTTGCCCATTGCTCTGTCAATATTGCAGCATCAACATGAAATTTTGCGGGCTTATAGAACTCCATAAGCTAAAGATTTTAAGTTTTTTGACAAGCCTGAACTTGTCAAAATTGCGCCTTATAGTGGGAAAATATTTTTTTGCTGTTATTGATGAATTCTTAAAAATTATAGAGATTTTTTTTAGAAAAAAACTATCTATAAAACTGCATTTTGTATTTAATTTATTTAGTCTTTAACATTTTGTTTAGTAATATTTCAAGTCATATTAGGACACCCCTATAAACTTACAAAAAATCAGTGTTTTTTTAAATGTATATTGTGGATTACGAAAATGGATATTATGGATAAACCTTAAAAATTCATTTACATTTTGCTCCATTTTATTGATATCTGTGATCTATTCTGTCATTTTCTTTGAGATTTTGTGTGGTTATTGAATATACTGGGATTTCAGGGCTTTTGATAATACAAATTTTTTAGAACATTGACTATTACTTCTCAATAAAGATTGATGTTTCTACATTGATTAAAAACTGGAATATGTGTTTCTGGCATTAAATGTCTAGATTTAGAAGCCCTTTCACTGTCATTCAATAAATTAAATGTGAAAACTCAAATTTGCAAGATTTAATTTAAAACTACTCTTTAACTACAGCTTAAAATGAAAAACCATTGTAGTATTCAGTTTCTACAGGTCAGAAATTACATGAAAATGTCACTTTCTTTCCTTTTAAGTAGATCTAGAGGTTGCATTGTGAAATTTTCTTGAATGAATTAGTGTCAATTTCAATATTCTCTAGATATAAGAGATCTCATGTTTGGGAATCAATTCCATAAGCAAATTTTTGTTTAAAATTGCTCATTCTACCAAAATTTGATGCTTCTGAGTTAATTTATGGTATTAAATTTTCACTTTAGCTGTCATTTTAATGTAAATTGAAAAATTATATGCAATTTTTCTCAGATTTGGCAAAAATACCCTAACTTTGCAAATATTGATATTAAAACTGCTCTTTAGGGACTTTTTATAATGAAAAAATGCTTTCATATTTAGAATTTACATGTGTAAATTTACTTAAAAATGTTTATCTCACATTTTTTAAGTTGATCTAGAGACCACATTGTGAAATTTTCTTGAATACCCTAGTGTCAATTTCAATGTGCTCTAGATTTAAGAGATCTCATGTTTGGGAATCAATACCATAAGCAAATTTTGTTTAAAATTGCTCATTTGAAACTTTTTAATAATGGCAGTTGCATGCTGAAAAATGTTAAATGATGCGTTTCTTTTTTAAATTCATACATATACTCAACAATTTTGAATTATAATTCTTATAAAAATACACGTAATCTGTGCAATATTTACACATGAAAAGCCAATAATAAATATTCTCCTTTTAAATATCAAATATTTCTTCAGACAAGGTAAATGGGACCTTAAAACAGTTTACTAAATAGAGAACAAGTAAAAGATAAAAAAATTGAAAAAATAAATTATAAAAAATGGTCGTCACTAATAATGTGGACAATAATAACATATTTAAAGAGGTTTTTTGCAGCTTATACATTTACAATGGTATCGCAACTCCCTTTAACATTAATGAAATTCAATCCATAGTACCGTCTTTCTCTTTCTGATTTGTGACTAAGTTTGAAATTATCAAATCTATTCAATTTTTAAACAATAAATCTTGTGGTCTTTCTGTGATTACCGCTTGGTACCTTAAAGTTGTTCCAGATTTAATAGCTGAGCTACTTTTATACATTATAAATGCGTGTATTAGATATTCTACTTTACTGGACCAATGAAAATTGCCAAATATTACTCCATTATTTAAAAAAAGACGACCCAAAATATTGAACTATAGAGCTATTTCTATTACTTGCCAATTAATAAGGTTTTTGAAAGACTTCTTTTTAATCAAATTAAGGAATATTTATGTAAACATAATATGTACTCTCAAAATTAATATGGTTTTCGTAGGTATATTTCTACGAATGATGTTTGTTAACAACTACCGAAAGTTAGAGAAATAGCATAAATGTTGATGAATCTTCAGCAGTTACAGGCCTAAGTTTATCAAAAGCTTTGACTCTATCTTCCACTAAATTTTAATTAAAAAAATAAAAAAGTGCAGACTTAATAAGCAGCTATCTCTATAATCGAAAACAAAAAGTTAAAATAAATGGAATTTTCTTTGATTGGATTTATATTAAAAATGGCGTTCCACAAGGAAAATTTTTGGGAGCTTTACTATTCAATATGTATGTAAAAGATTTGAGCAATCATACCACATATAATGTAAAACAATATGCTGATGATCCTATGCTATTTAGTTCACATAGGTCTCATGAAAATTTCTATAAAAATTCTAGAAGTTCTTGCACAATATTTTGTTTCACTGAAAATTAAGAATAAACCCATCTAAAATTCAATTTTGTTTAATTACACCAAAATCTAACGATAATTCCACAAATGTTTGTCAGATTAATAAATTTTAATTTTTGACATACATACAAGTTAATTTTTTTAATATTTAGGTATAGGTTTTTAATTCTCAACTTAATTTTGCTAAAAAAATAACCAATGGCTATTTCACTTAAGGCTCTTAGATATGTATCGCAACAACTTTCAATCACAGCAAAAATTCAATTAATTCACACATTAACACAGTCACTTTCCTTATGGAAACATATTGTATACCGACATAAGTCAACAACTTTTGAAGAAATTCAATGTGCAAATAAAATGTGCTATAAAAATGCAAAAAACTTTCTTTAATACACAATGCATTAAGAGTATTTAAAAACAAAATTAAAAAATACAAAGGGAAGGTTCTAAATTGTAGAATACTGATTATTCAATAGACCACATCTAATCTAAATTCGCTAGTAACTAATTGTTTTTGTAAATATACATTTTTGTATTGCTTTATTGACGCTATTTAGAGTTGTGAGCAGTATTCTATATTGTAAAAAACAACTAAATTTTCATTATTGTTTTGCAGCACTTTTATGTTAGGTTAATACTATATTCAATATGAGCTACCAGTAGGCTTTATAGTATTGTGAAGTTTCGTAAGAAAATAAGGATGCAAAACACTGTTAAAAATTTTTAAAAACTCATGTTACCGTTTATAGTCCAACTTTCAAATAAACACGATGATAAAAAAATTAAATCTCAGAGAGCATCATAACTTTAAATTAACTATAAATTCCAGGAGCATTCCTGAAATGTTTCTGCAATGTGATAAATGAATTGAAAGTATTTACAAATTTAAAATGTAAGGATCTTGTAAAAATTTTCTTTTAAAAACTTAAAAAGTAATTACTTTTAGGAGAATATGAACAAATTATTTTGAAAAGTGATACAACTACATATATAATTTTTTAAAAATTTAAGAAAATTGCAGAAAAGAAAAAAAATAATATTTTACTGCGTTTAAGAATTTTAAAAAATTTAAAATGCATCTAAAACAAATAAAATACAGATACTATTTTAAATTTCCAATTTATGAATGCTCCTTTAGAAAAAATCAATATTTAGACATTTTAGATTTTCTTAGGATTTAGAAAGTGGCAAAATCATTTATTTACTTATTATTCTTCAATGGGGAATATCAAATAGTATGATTTTCTCTAATATCAACATTAAAGATAATGCATTACTCAAGGATGGTATTGATATACTGTATCTCAATAAACTGCTTGATGTTAGCGAATATGAAAATTGGAACTTATCTTAACACACCCTTATAAGCTGATAGAAGCAGTGTTCTAATATTTTAAAAAGTATAATTTATATTTGAGGAAAAGAAAAAAAATAATTTTTTGCAATCTACAAGAAAACGTGACATTTTTGCTAGCACGCATTGTGCACAAACCACTTTGAACAAAAATGTTGGCTCTTCAATTCCTTTCGCTGCAACTACATTCATTAAATGATCATCATCGTGCAGTATCTAAAACACTAAAAATCTTCTGCATCCTCCAGTAAGAGAAATTAATACACAGTTATTGGTATCATAAACACATAAAAACAAGGCCGAATGCGGAATGTGTGTTCTAAAAAAGCAAAGAAAATTTCCGAACACTGTATTTCAAGGCAATAAAAGATATTGAATTATCGTAGATACAAAAATTTATATTGATGTTTTAATATCACTTCTTTACGTATTGTATAGTTATCCAAAATAAAATTTATTAATTTTAAACATCAAATGAAGCAAATATTCAAAAATATATTGAAATACACTAGACAAGATTAATTAATTTTTTTTGCGAAAGTCTTGTTTTGTTCTAAACGACGTTTCCCACAAGCACTATTTCAAGAGAACCTATGATGATACTCAGTCTCTGCCATTACTGCACTAAAGTGTGCCATAACGCTCTGAACTGCTTCTGCACTCAGCCGAATAGTTTCAGAGAGAGCTTTGAAACTGATGGAGAAAAATAACAAGTATCTGAACAACAAATTCATTAACACTAAAGTTTTAATTACTATTTAACTTCATTTCTATTGTCTTCTACGGGTGATTTTTTGGATACCACAATAAAGAGAGTTTAAGCTGTTGAATGAAGTATTTTGTTGTTATAGGTGCATGGGGTTTCTTACAATAACTAGTAAAACTAAATTGATTTTGGTGAGCTTTAGACAAAAGTTCGTCATTTCCAATCAATAAGTAAAAATTAAAAATTTGTCATAACCCTAATATACATGTATATATCTAGTTCAGATGAAATACAGTAAATCTTGAATATTCAACAAGACTGACATTGTTTTGAAATTCACTAGCTGGAAGCAATTTACGAAATTATCAGTCTCGCGAAATAGAATTTTCATTGATAAAATTGCTTACGTGTTTCCAACAGCAAAATTACTACCTTAGACCCAGTTCGTCAAGCATTTGACACTATTCTAGTATTTCAGTATGACCGTGAAAATAATTTAAATTAACCTTGGAAACTGATAGAAACTAATTGGTGTATAGCTACAACTTAATCTACAAAACCATTATTTTGGCTTTAAATGGGCTTATTGATAATCATGATGTCAATCACATATTCCTAAACAAATTCGCGGTGTTTTACTCTTGCAACAAGTAAATCTTGGAAGTGATGGCGAGCGATGATTGACAGTGTTAAATGAATTAAATTGTTTTGCAATTATTTGGCACTTATTAATTCACATGCTATGCATAATGAAGTCTAAGGAAAAATAATAATTTAATAAATTCATCGTCAAAAAGTGATGTATGGAAAAATTCTGTCAATTTACACAAAGGACTTAAGCTTAGAAAATCACTGTGTTGCTTTTCGTCATTGTACAAATACTTGTTACCTTCCACTTCAACCACATAATTATAAAAGTTTTTGAAAACGCAACAGTCCAAATTATTCATACCGTCATCTATGAACTAGAAACTCATTAAAACTACACAGTGTTTACAAAAAAGTATTTTTTGCAATCACAAAGAAAAACTTTCTTTGGTTAATTTTGATAAGCTGAATTCAAAAATTAAATATATTTTTGCGAAAAATATTTTTCTGTGTGTTACAATAAAAAAAATAATGAAAAAACATTCTAATGATGCAGCAATTAAAATCAAACATCGGAGCAGATTTATTTTTGCCATCATTTGTTCCGTGGTTGGCTTGGTGCATTTTTCTCCATGCTGATAGGAAATAAAGGTCTAGTTTGACAATATAGTGTCAAAATAGTGATGTATTGAGTGCATTTTAGGGCTATAGCTTATGCACCGCTTTAGAAAAACATTCATCATTTTATCAACTAATTTGGTTTCTCATTGTGCGATAAGGCACTAAAATCATTTTCAATATTGTTTAAACTATAAAAGGCGGTTTTCAGTAGCTCACTTAAACAACTAGCAAATTCTTCACTATTGCAAGTTTATCAAGATCAAGTCCAATAAAAATGTCATTGCGAAGCTTCTCGTGTGTCTTTCTAAAAAATGAAGCATGTATTGATTCGAATTATTTCTGCCAATTTTACAAAATGGTATACAGCCATAGCAATAAAATTCGGGGTTATGATATGAAACTTCATTTTAATTAAAGGAATTGTTGTGTATAAAGCAAGATTTGATCGATTACATTTTTGCTGCAAAACCATCCAAATTGATGAAATCGCAAAATTAAAAATAAATTTGTCAGAGCTATTCAACACACATCGAATGGTATGTAAACTGTGTTGATAACGCAAATAAACATGGAGCAATAGGTCTCCAAAACAGGTTTACTCCATTAAATTATATAGACGGCTATTGTAATTGTGCTACATTAACTTTTAGGACACTTACTAGTAGTAATAATGGTGTAAGGCTAAACGCGTCCCTTATAAATTACGCATATATAAAGTTTGTCCTTTTAAGGTTCACACAATAAATATTAATTGTTTTACGTTACATATTCCAGGGTGACAGAGATGTCTTTCGATTCATTGAAGTTGAAATCCCAAAAAGCAGCTGAATGGCACAAATGGAAGCGAGATTATGTATTATTTTTTATGAAAGCCATTGAAGCTGGCAGAAAAATATTTGAAAACTTTCATTGATCAGTGTCAGAAGATAGAAGCATATTGTAAAAAAATGTGATGATCATTTAAACTGCAGTGCAAATGAGTTCTTTGAAAAGATACCAATTTTACAAAACAGGCTGAGGTTTAATGAAGATGGACCAATTTGTTAATTGTTTAAGAACCAGAGCTGAAGGCTAGACATCACAAAGAGATAACTGCAACGATTAGAATTCTTAACTATCCCGTGAGTATGAAAGTAGATTCAGGCATACACTGTAATGTTTTACACTTAATCCCTTTACGCAAAAACGTTCGATTGGAGTAGGAAAACTACCTATGATTCATGGACGCAGAAGAAGGAAGCATTGAATCAAGCAGTAGAGATGAAAATCCTGGAGCTCGTCATTTCTTTGAAAGCCAAAGTACTGAAAGAACCCTCAGTGCACCACTAGCATAAGACGATTCTCTCGACAATGAGGCTAACCAGACAACAAGTGCGTTTACTGAGTAATATAAATGTAGAAATGAACATTATTACAGCAAAAGAACAACACCCTCTTTTAATACATAATGTAAAGGGTCAAGCAATGAATCACAATTATTAGAACCTTCGCTCAGAATATAAAAATTTTCAAAATGTGTACGAAGCCAAGATGGAAACTGGGATCACAGTTATTGGGTTAGAAGAAATTATCATCAGAAATTATAAAATATTTTTCATAAATTATTGCATATATAAAAGATATAATGTAAACTCTATTGTTGAAATTTGCGGTATGCAATTACACATATACTGAACTGCTACCAACTTAAACTTTATTTAAAAATATTTCAAGTTCTTATAAGAATTTAAAAAATTGTCACTATAATTAGAAAATAATTCATTTCGGTTCTTTAAGGAACTCCATTGGA
>CABFPE010000005.1:3082051-3092928 GCA_900660155.1 Hofstenia miamia | reverse complement strand
TTTTAGCTGTCAAGCTAAAGAGATATCTAATTGACTGCAATACATGCTACAGCACAAAAGAGAAATGAAAGTACAGATAGTTTTTTTAAATTCAATATTCTTATTCAATGAATAAAGTGAGCAGTTGTGAAATTGATAACACATTCAATACTTTGTGAGACTTTTTTCATAATACAACTAAGAAAGAAACTAATGTTGCTATTTTAGCTGTCAAGCTAAAGAGATATCTAATTGACTGCAATACATGCTACAGCACAAAAGAGAAATGAAAGTACAGATAGTTTTTTCAATTCAATAAATCAAAATTTTCTCAATGGGAAAAGGTTCAAAAGGCAAGCAAAGTGAGCCTTTTGAGTGTGTCTTTTAAGTTACATAGACCTCTTGATCACCAATTCACACAATACACCAATTCCACCCCTCCAACTTCTTATTTCTGTGTAGACACATTTGACCCAATGAGTTGATTAGTTACAAATTCAATAATTCTTTTATACCATGCAAAGTATCAATTGATTCAGGCCAACCATACTAATATTATTGAGGTGAAGCCACTTCATTGATTCCATAGCAGTCTACTAAAATTAATAATAGTGAATTGTAGTATCTTGCCTACACTAATTTTGCTATAAATTAGAGGTTGCTTATCAATTTCCTTTAGTATATGCAATATGTAAGGTGTGACAGATCCAAGAACTTTCTCAACCTACTTTGCTGCTTAACTTATTAACTAAATTAATATTGCATTAGCATTCCTGAATGCTTGAACTAACAACAGTTACTTAGATTGAGAGCAGTGGATGTAATAGAGGGTCAAAACCCAACACAAATCAATACACAAGAGAAGATATCTTTGTTGGTACAACTCCAGCTTCTACCTGGACATTGGAGTGGAAACCCATGGTACTTTCAGTGCATGGAATGTTGTCTCAGTGATAGTGTGTAAGTGATAACTTAATAATTTAGTGCATTGATTGTCCTTATTATTACTGCTATGTAAATAAAAGGAAATCATGCAACCTTGACGCTTTTGCTTGTTATTTTGCCTTACATATAATAACCCTAAAGATATAATAGTACATGTTAACCTTTCATACATGTGAACAATCAATGCCATCTGCAATAAAACTGTTTTATAAGTTGGTCCATAGTCCACTAATTTACTGTTAAGTAAATAAACAGTGAAAAATATTCATAGTAATTGTAAAGCATTTGAGATCTAGAAAAGGCTGGTATAAAAGTAATAATAAGAATCTTTGTTTTTAAGAACAATAGGAAAGCTATAACAGATAAAAATCCCTATACCTATTTCTAACTTAAAAGCACATTGAGAAATCTAGGCTACTGGCAACACCACGCTTTTGAAAGGCTTAAGTGTGCAGGCTGCTCTGAGATTCCATTAATTGTATTTGGGGACCACCATAGGATTACTCTAGTGCATGAACATTTACCTTTCCATTTTAATATTAAATAACCTGACAAAATAAAGAAGTGAATTCAGTAAAATTCATTCATCACTAATAATATCAATCACTGCATATTTATAATGAACAATTGTAAACAATCAAATACTCAGCTAGTACCTGTTATTAGACATTGTTGACAGTTTATCAGTTTCTAAGTTTTTCTTAGTCTGCTGTTAATTATGCACATCAGCATTAATTAGTTGTGCACAATATTGTCCTTTGATTTTTGTCAAAATACTGCTGAGCAAATAAATATCAAATACTGCTTTTTATAATTTTTACAAATAATCAAATTATAATAACCATGTGTATACAATTAATAATTATTACAATTAAGTCTTAATTGTTCCCATTCTTTCTCTCATCTTGACCACACATAGGATTATGCCACACTCCACTCCCCCTCCAGCATAGCTGATTAAGAATGACAACTCTTTCTTCATGTACCATCTCTGCCACTCTTTTTATGATACTGCTTGCCTCTTGCATCTCCCAATCTGTTGTTGATATTGTTCATCCTTAGTTAGTTTTAGTATGACATTTAAAGTGTTTGTTAGTCTGTTTTTCATCAAGTTTTGTGTTGTCTCTAGCTTCATTATGAATTTTGAAGTGATGCACTTGATGTCTACTGCTATTTGATTTTGTGGCTCCAACATTTGCCCAATCTCCTGCTTTGTAAAAGCTTCCATGCACAGTACTTTTATTAACAATTTTGTTTCTCTTTCATAAACTTCTCTGTATATTCTTTGAACTATGTTATTTTTCTTTTCACATTTTACTGTAATCTCCACTAGTAGATGTTTGTCATCTGTATCTACCCACAACAGTTCACTGGGTTCTCATTCACCCCACTTTTCTATGTTGATTTTATTGATTTCTCTCTGTGTAATTAGTGTGAGTGTGACTGTAGTTGACTGCAATAGCATATCTTCTAATTGTATCTCCTCCTGAGATTTGCTAACCATTTCAATTATCTCAATCAGGCGGTTTTCTCCTTCCTTCCACATTGCTTCTGATCTTTTTATGATCATCATGTATGCACACTGTGAATTTTCCTTTATGTATTTCTTCATCTCTGTGGTTATTATTTTGTTTATTCCCTTGTGTTCAATTTTTTGTTTTGTTTCCAAGGTTTCTGCTTGCTCTCTTCTTATGAGATTCCTTGTAGCTAGCCATGGTTGCTGTTTCAGTGCTCTCAGTTTTGTGTTAGACATCACTCCCCACATATATTTCTGAGTCTCATTGTTTAGTATGTTGATTTCACTAGGGCATATACCCATCTTGTTGGTGAGTTCTACAATACTAGGTCTTTCCAATGTATGTTGTTGTGTTAACAATCTTGTGAAATATCTTTAAAACTTCTTTTGAGCTTTTTTCATTGGCAACAAAGATATAATATCAACATGTTGTAACATCCACTGTTTAATATTGATTGGTATGGGTGCTATGGCTACCTCATACTTCTTATTGTGCTATGTTACATCCTTCCTTTTTCATAATCAGTAGCACTAACTTTTCATTGTCTGTTAGTGCTATTGCCAATATCCAAATGGATGTTCTTGCTTGGATGTTTAGTGCTTTCATTTCCTCAAATAGCATGTTTTTGAAGTTACATTTGGAGTCCATTCCATAGGCTCTTCTAATTTCATATAATGCAGCCTCTACCAATTTTTGATACGTTTTTATGGGTGATTTTATATCAATTAGCAGTCATTCTTTGTGTATTGGTGTAGCATAATCCAACAATTAAAGCTGCAAAACAAAAGAGATTAGTCAGAGAAGATTAACATTGAATTCAATGATGATTAAAAATAGTATTAATTGTAAATTAAAATCAATTTATGTTTAATTTTGTACAATGCAACTAAGAAACAACATTTACCAAATAGTACTTGGCAAAACAATTTGGCAAAACAAAGGGGACAATAACACTTCCATTATTTTTCAGCCATCTTGGCAAAAGATTTGAAATTCAAATTTGACAGGTACTTTTGGATTAGAAACTATAAATAGCATGAAATCATTTTGAGAACTGTTGAAGTAAATTCTTTGAAAATCTTATCTTTAGAGTTAATTTGGTTTTCTTATTATTAAATGATGTCAAGCTAAACAGTCAATGCATTAATTGAAGCCAGTAATTTTTTTTAATAGCTAAATAAGTATTTATTAAGCAGCTAGTAACACTGCCCAGTTGCAAGTACAAGTTACACATTCCAAATCAAGTTTAAGTCAGTTATATCCAGCCTTGAGGGTTGCACTGAGTTAGGATAGGGAACACATAATTAACTTTTGTGAGCTGAGATTTGGAAAAAATCCATCAATAACAAAGGTGACTACTTGTTGGAAGATTTGGAGATCAGAGTCAGCCAGAGGCCTCATGAAAAGATCAATTCAAAGGAAACTGCAGCATTTGGTCCACACTTAAATAGTGTTTGATTACAATACAGTTAATTAAAGTTAACTAGAAGTATTAACAAATCAAAGCAGTTAGTAAAAGTACATTCCTACCCACACTTAACACATAATTTCATTCAAACAAATTGATCAATGTGAGTTAAAGCTTGGTAGTGGATGCTACATGGTGACTATGACAGGTTAAAGAATGGAGATGAATCAACAACAAGTTTTTATCCCAACTCACTACTTGAACTTGAAAGAGTAAGAAATGCAACTATGAGATCACAGAACACAAACAATGGAGTTACCAACCACTAATAAAGCATTCAGTCAGCAACCCTAACATGAAGCAGTTTTGTAAATAAAGAACCACACCAAGATGCAATCCACTACTAATCATAATTGGAAATGACAAACACAAGAGGAAAAAGAGGAAGTGCCAAGAAAAGCATAAGCAGAACTACCAATACCCCAAGAAGATCACATTCAGAAACAGACGCATCCCCCACAGAACTAGAGACCCTACACATCTCCCCAGGGGCAAGTTTGAAAGAAATTCTGAATATTCTTAGACAGAATAATGATACAGAGTCAATACTAAGAAGTGAGATGCAATTACTAATGTTAAAACTCTCAGAACTAGAGCAACATGGTGAGAAAGCACTAAGCAAACTCAAAATGGAAATGGATTGTCAGCTGGAAGATCAGAACAAAGATTTCCAAAACAATATCAAGACACTGACAAATCAACTAGCAGAGTCCAACAAATGTTTTTGAGAACTGAACAAAATATGGCAGAAAACAGTCCAACAATTAGAAGATTAAAACAGACAATTAATTCAAGATAATGACATAGAAGCCCAAGAGCTAGAACAACTCAAAGATGAACTTAGACTATCAGAAATGGGTAGAGAAGATTGCAAAGCACAAGAATGAGAGTTAGGAGAACTTAGATATAAACTGAGAATGATGCAGCAGGAAGAGGGCAAAAGCCAAAAGGAAACAAGGACACATGAAGTGACATTTAAACAAATAAAGGAAAAGGACTTACAATTGTCACTAGAAAACTTCATAAAACAGTCAAAAGACTTTGATGACAAAAATGAAGAATATGAAAAAAGGAAAATCATTGACAAAATTATGAAAGCAGTAACAGACCAGTTTCCAATAAATGAAAATATGAACACACAGAAGAAACCAATCTTCAAGAATTCTATCTTAGATGAGAATATTAACAATGATATGATACCATGGAAGGCAACACTACCAAAATTTATTAGAAAAGTTGACAGCTATAGTCTGACATTTGCGGAATGGCTTCAGATGTTCAAAATTACTATGGCCAAGAGAAGGGTAGTCAGCAGGCAGCAGCTGCAAGGTTCCCATTATACCTCACAGGAGAAGCATCTCAACATTACTTACTACTGGACACTGATACAAAACAGAATTACAAATTACTGATTGGATACTTTGTGGAGTATTACAAGAATGACAGTTTCAAAAACCAGTACCAAATAATATTGAACTTGACCAAGATGAGGAAAACAGATGACATAAGGAACTATATTCAACAAGTGCTGATACTTAGCTCCAGAGGAAACTAATATTCAAAATACAACCTCTTCTCACACATTTGTAAGGGGATGCCTGAGAACATCAGAACACAGTTTAAAATCAAGTGCAATGTTGACAATAAACTGGAAAAGATGATAAGAAAAGCAGTGGATATACAAACAACAATTGAAAACAATGCCCACATCTATGAGAAAGCAGTATGGCACAAAGGAAAACCAACAGAATGGCAAAATAATTATAAGCCACAAATAACAAATCCCAAATCCTACAATGAAGATAAAACAGAAAAATTTATCAGAATCAAAGGAAGGACAAAGAAAGTAAGAGAGAGGGACATAAAGTGCTACAGCTGTGGAAAGAAGGGGCACTGGAAAGACAAGTGCAAAAAGCAAATTAATATGATCACAGAAGAAGAGGCATACTACAAAGATGAAGACATGATTGAATCTGAACCAGAATTGGCTGAGGAGACACAAACTGAGGATGAATCAGAAAACTAGCTCAAATGCAAACTCCAAAAAACCAAGCACAAATAATGATCATGACGAATTTGGATAAAATTAATACAATAACAATATCAATAAATGGAATAATGACAAAGGCAACAATTGATACAGGAGCTGCATCATCCATCATAACTGACGAATGTGCAATGAAACTGGGTTTTAAATGAGAGGACCTGGAATGATCAAGCAAAAGACTAATTAATGCATCAGGAGAATATATAGACATGAAAGGAAAGTTAAACACAGTACAAATCAGAATTGTAAACACCACCTTCAAGCAATTGCTAAGGGTAATGGACACCCATAACAACCTGTTGCCATATGAGATGATATTGGGTGACAATTTTTTAATGAAGAATGGATGAGTAATAAATTATTCAAATATGAAAATCAAGGTAAAAGAGGAAGAAATCAAAATTGAAGAACAAGAGGACAAGCAATCAACAATAACATTCAAATTAGAGGAAGATGTAAAGCTGCAACCATATCAGTGGAGAATACACACAATTCAAACAGTGGAGAAGATCACAGTAAATATAATGATCTACAACAATAAAGGAATCAACTCAAAGAGAGTGTCAATGCTTTCAAGCTTGTGCACCATAAAGAACGGAAAAGGAAGGATACTGAAACTGAACCCCACAAATCACAATGTCAACATGAAGAAAACCAATGTAAAAATATTTGGGAAATATGTCAAGTCTAGCATCAAAGCAATTTGGAAAGCAATGGAAGACATCAATGAGCAGAGTAGTTTGTATGGTCAATTCAAGAACTTACAAATGAAAACAGTAGGTACTCCACACAGCCAATTTGAGGGTGAGTGGACAAAAACCATCAATGTAGCAAGTACTCCCAATAGCTGCTTTGAGGGCATTGGGATGAAAGCAAATGGAGAAGATAAATACAAGCCACCACAACTAATAGAGGAAGAATACCTAAACCTGAACAGGAAGCAATTGCAACAACTTAGAGAACTAATAGAAAGACACAAATAGATATTCAACTATGGGGAGATAAGCATGGGAAAAGTGATAGGCATGACACAGAAGATAGTCATGACAACAAACAAACTGATAAAACTGCTAGTGAGATAGGTACCAGAGCAGATGAAAGACAAATTCAACAAAATATTAAACAAGCTGGTTGATAACAAAATAATCTGACATAGCAAGAGCCCATATACTACACCAACAGTGTTTGTGAAGAAGGGAGACAAGTACAGGATGTGCATAGATTTTCTTAAACTAAAGAAAGTAATGAAGAAAGACTCCCTCCCACTTCCAAGAATAGAAGACAAAGCAAGCAAACATAAGTACTTTATGTTGATAGATCTATGCAAGGCATATTGGCAGGTGGAAGAGGAGGATGTCAAGAAAATGGCATTCATCACACTATGGATTGAATGAGTGGATTTATATGGCGTTTGGTTTGTGTAATGTGCTGGTTACTTTCCAGAGATACATAACAAAGGTACTAAAGAACAAGAAACACAAAATGGAGGAGGGTGTAAACACATACATAGAAAATATCATCATAACAAGTGACACCATAGAGGAACATCTCAAGAAGCTGGAAAGGACATGAATGCAATATACTGAAGGAGAAGATCATATTCTTGGTGCGAGTGAAAGAAAAGGGAAGGATATGTATGAAGGATAATATGAGAGACATGATCAGTAAGATAGAGAAGCCAAACAATAAGAAAGATATACAGAGGATAATGGGCTTTTTTAATTTTTATGGAACATTTATATCTAACATCACTGGAAAAAACTGCCAAGATGACACAATTAATGAGGAAGTCAATACCTTTTATATGGACATGTTAAGAACAAGAGGAATTGGACAACATAAAGGAAGAGTTGGCAAATTTACCACCACTAAGCACGCCAGATTATAACAAAACATTCATCTTGGACTGTGATGCAAGCAAGGTGGTGATCAGAGCAACACTAGGACAGATGAAGAATGGTAAGGAGGTGCCAATACAATTCTTCAGCCACAAACTGAAACTGAGCAAAGAGAACTACAGCTCAGTGAAATTGGAGATGCTAGCCCTAATTGAATGTATTAAGAAATTCCAGCACTTTTTAATGAGAAGAGAATTCAGGTCTGCACAGATAACAGTGGCCTGGCATGGCTGAAGAAGTTCTTGGGAGACAAATTAGGAATAGTATCAAGATGGATCAAATATCTAAATGAATTTACTTTCACCATCACACATCAGATAGGTACACTGCACACTAATGCAGACATTTGGACAGCACTCCCAGAGTACCAAAGAGATGCAGCAAAGGAGGATGGTGAGAGGAAACAATTCCCATTTCTACCACATATTGAGTACAAAGGACTACCCAAAATAAACATTGACAAAAAGGGGGCAAGCAGTCCTACCAATTATGATTAAGGAAGAGATATCTGAACAAGAAATCATAGAGAGGCAAAAAATGACGTGATACTATATGAAATCATAAAAAAGCTGAAAGATCTGCAACCAAAGCTATCAAAGCTAACAGTGAGCTATTACAAAAGATATAAATGGAAAACAAACAAGAACAAACTCCTATATGTGGAAGCACAGAATAACAGAATCACAATCCCAGAATTTTACAAGAGGGATAAGGAAGACACATTAGAAGGGTCATTTAGGGATCACACAAATGGAAATACCTTCAATGCAAGGTTCATTACAATGGCAGTTAGGAAAGTTACAGCAGAGGTAATCAACAAATGCAAAACATGCTTCTAAACAACAAGCAGCATTTTCTTACACAGAGAGCACCACTAGAAAAGATCATATAAACATAGCCAAATGCGATTGTACATATAAACTTGGAGATGCTATCAAGAGATGAAGATGGAGAATGCAAGGATGATCCTGATGAAGAACACAACAGCAGAAACAATGGTCAAGACAGTAATGAAGGAATGGATCCTAGAATTTGGGCCAATGGAGACAATTATCACAATTTGAAAGTGGTCTGTTTCAGGAAATATCATGATTACTGGAAATAGTAAGTGAGAGAACAATGGCATACCAACCACAAGCAAATTCAGTGGTCAAAAGATTGAACAGGACACAGATGAAATTGATAAGAGTCACAACATCAAGAATAGGAGTATGAAAGTGGCAAGATGTAATTGAGATGGTCAAGTACTTTTATAACACATCCATACACTCAACAATGGGAATAATGCCATTCAAGGCAATGTTCAGAAGGGAGGCTGAGATGCCACTTTCAATGCAATACTTCAACTATAGTGAAAAAATGGACAATGAGTATGTAAATCAACTCAGAACTCAAATCACCATGATACACAAAACAATGTTCCACAATATCAAGAAGTCTGCTGTGAGAGAGCAATGGAATTACAATAAAAAAATTTATGGTCATGCCCATAAGATAGGTGACACAGTGTACGTATTCACACCCATAAAATTAACAGACATGAACCAGGTCTGAAAACTTAAAACAATCCGGTCAGGAAAATATATGATAAAGCAAGTACTACCAAACAATGAGTATATGTTAAATAACAGTAGACAATTACATTTTCAAAACCTAAAACTGTTGAGGAAACCAGACTAGATGAAAATGCCAAATTTAAAATATACCAAATTAATGGAAATGAGATTATCTATGATATGAATGAGTTAGATAGTTTACTGGAAGAGGGTTTTGATGAAGAATTTGAAACAAATATCAGTAATGAAACCCTACAACCAACAGTACTGCTAAGAAAGGCAGCAAGAAATAAATACATATATGACCCCAATGTATGGGATTTAAACTTACTATCTGAATTTAGGCAAATTGAATGAAATGCAACAGCCAAGGTGCAAGAGGGTATGCTGTAATCAGATGGCAGAGGACATGACAACATCCACATCATGAAGGAGAATTCAGGGGAGGTCTCAAACCAGATGTTGATGTGAAGGAGGAAGAGATGAGAACCAAGCACTGACTAACCAGAGACATAGAGTGAAGAGGTGTCCAAGTAGTCCCCAATGCTGATTGGAGGGCAAGGAGACAAAAAGACGAATAGCCACTCCCATTGGAGATCTGCAATGCTGATTTGAGGGCAAGCTGAGAACCAATATTACTCCCAGAGATCTGCAACACTGATTTGAGGGCACACAGAGAACAGAGGCAAGGCAGCACAACTTTCCTTCCAGTAGTCCACAATGCCAATTCAAGGGCAGTGTCACACACGGAGTTGTAATTGAGGGAAGAACCATATGCATGCAAAAGTGATTTGAGGCTGATGCATCTACACAACCCACAGCTGGTTGATTGTTGAAAGAGTCAACTGTGAGCCAATTTGAGGGTGACTCAGTAGAGACCATCAGCATTGACTCACTTGACTGTGAGCCAAGCACCAGTGTAGAATCTTGCCAACATCAAATTAAACTTAATTTAGGCTTTTGCTCGACATAATTCCGGTTTATTCACTATTCAATGTATGACAGACTCCAACACCTCTCTCTCTTTGTATTTAATAGTTAACTGTTTAACATAATTAATATAGTATTATCTACACTTAATGCCTGAAATAACTATGGTTCATTTAGATCAAGAGTGGCAGATGGTGCAATGGGTATCAACCCGACCTGAAGCAATGCATTGGGGGATAATTGGTCTCTGCAATTTAATCCAGCTTCACTTGGATGACATCAACAGAATTGCCAAAGGTAGAATCAGTGCATGGTAATGGTACTTCAGTGAACATGTGTGTGTAATTTGTTAACAATTTTGCGCATTGATTGCTCTTGTTATTATTACGGTTAAAATATAAGAAGGCAGTAATGCAACTACAGATATAAAATTACATGTAAGCCCTTGATACATGTGAACAATCAATGCGGTGAGCAAGAAATAAATACTGTAAGTTAGTCCAATGTCAGAGAATTTACTAATAGGCAATCAATCTA
>CABFPE010000005.1:3052270-3069866 GCA_900660155.1 Hofstenia miamia | reverse complement strand
AAGTCTACTATATATATGTATATATACACTTTAATTTGGAAAAAATTTAGATAGGTGCTTATGTAACACAAAAAGAAATATGTACTTGGACAAATGGAAAGGAACTTTCTTGTACAGAAAAGTTGACGTCATTTATCAAGTGTCTGTTTGCTCAAAATAAGCAAGTTCACTTAGGTGATTGCTCTTCCCACTACAGTGAATATAAGAACATGTATGGGATATGCAGTGGCCGTACACAGACTAAAAGTTATTTATGTTCACAGCATAAATGTAACAACCAAATATGTTATTGTGTGTTAAAATACAGGAAGTACTCATGGAAAGCAGCAGATAAAGCATGTAGAACTGCTGGATTTGATGGACTGGTTGTTTTCTCAAATGCGGATGAACAAAAGTTTGTTCTGGAAATAGATCCAAGTTTGAGTTTAATGATTGGAGCGACTACATTAAATTCAAGCCATGTCCATTGGTTTAATTCAAAGCAAGGATTACAAGTAAGAGACATTAACTTTGCTGAAGACCAACAACTTGCATGCTATATTGCATCGGTTATTTATCGCAAAGTTGATTACCACTTTCAAAAAAGCTGTAATGAAAGAATGAGGTATATTTGTCAAATTCCCGTTAATACGTTATCAAAAAACAGAAAAACCGTGTCTGTAGATCGAATTAATCATTTCAAGAGTGCAATGAAAATTTCAAAATGTTCGTCTTATTTTTGTAAAATGAAACTTCAAAAATGTTACTGTGTTACCCAAAACTATGTTCCCTGGCGTGATTGTGCGTACCTCCTTGGGAAGCCGTGGAAGTTAGCAACTTTTAAAACAAGCGATGATTATGATTATGTCATGGGCAGATTCTATAACACATACTTTCAGAGATTGTGGGTTGGATGTACAGAGTTTGTATCAAAAGGAAAACTAAGGTAAATTTAAGTTGACATTTCTGTATTAAATAATCTTATTCCTAATATTTTTAATATAGATTATTTATTTTTTAATAATTTTATTATCTCACTTTACACGAGCCTATATAACCCTCTTAGATTTGAAATATCTTGCTTAGGAATTTAATCGACAGAATGAATTTAAATCCTGAAACCAACAACTGTAGGACAAATGCAAAAATTTGTTTCGGAGATATTAAGCAGTGATTAAGTTGAGTGTTCAATCACGTTGTGAAATCGTCCAGAAACTGTAAAAATATTGCCAAAAATAGACGATTTTCCATGTTAGTTTAAAATTTGTAAGTGATACATTGCCTCTCTGCATAACTCGCTTAGTAACAATATTTTCAAGTATATATTAAATGTTTATATTTTTATTGTATTATGAAGGCTACATGAACTTAAAAAATGAAAGTAAAGTTTCATTAAAGTGTTTTTCACTGATCTTCACGTCATCTAATGATAAAAGAGTGCATGTAAAATCTGAGAATGATTATAAGCACTTGAAATATTTCGATGTTCATTATTTCTATAACATTTCTTGAAATCAAATACCATGTTCGTACTACGTTAAAATTTCAACCTAATTGGAAGGCAATAAAAAGTTCTTATCACTGAAAAAGAGTTAAGTTAATCTATTGATTCGAACTTGTCAAAATTGTATCTTTTTTAATATCTTCAATGTTTATTTGGAGTTTTTGTGCTGAATGTCGTCTAAGTTTCTAGTTTTACCCTAAATTTCAGGAATTCTGTAAAATCTTGAAACAAACGCACCGTACAGTAAGTTTGTCTTTTAATGGGAATTGAGTGTACTATCTACATAAAAAGAAATAGTTCAGGTTGCCAAAAGTTGCTGTTCTCATGAACTTCTGGTCTCCTTGATTACCTGATTAGCTACTTTTAATTTTTTTATCAACTCGGTACTTTCATAAAAAAATTAGTTATGTTCTCAAGTATTTCCTAAAACAGCTTGCCATTTTAAAAGCATAATTTTCAGAATTACCACACACTGCTATCATATTTGAGGAATTTATAGTGAGTTAAGACATTCGAAATCCGCGTGTTAAACAAATATTGTCAATACCGTACTGGTCTATATATGCTACACCACGCACAGACAATGTTAGCGACTTTATTGCAATAAGCCATGAATTTTGTAATATAAAGTACTTTTTCTAAAAGTAAAACCGTGGTTATTCTTTAAAAGTCTGCAAGTGCCGTGTGGGTATGATTATTTTTAAAAATTTGCGGTTGCAGGTTGTGTTGGGTACAGACGTTGCGGGTGCAGATTAGGGCCTGTTCGAAAATCTGTACCCAAATCCACCCTTGATAGAAACTCAGTGGAAATCCAGTGTCCAAAACAAGGATTAAACATGATTTCAATAATGTTTCATTATAGTCTTTTTTAGTAATGTAAACGTCAATTTAACAAAATGATTTTTAAAAAATTTTATACTTTGTAGTCCTATATGCATAAGAGGGAAATAGCAAACCGTCCAGTCTGCTCCAATTTTCTTTCCGTCCAGTCCGATCAGGGTATGGAAAAGAAGTGCATCACTTACAGCTGTGTGACCCAAGTGACCCAGATAGGAATTGAACACCTGAAATGGCAAGACCTGAAAATATTGGCAATAACAGGCCGAGCCTATTTGCAAGATTTTCATAATTTAGACCGTGGCTAGCAAGTTTTTGCAATATCCATATTTGCATAGATATTGAATAACACCAATCAGTCAGGACGAAAAGATGAAACAAAACAAGTACATATTCTACCAAGTTCTAAGTGAAATAGCTAATACAAACAGAAAAATCGACATATTTAAATTGTTTCAAAAGTTTGTAAAATGCGAGAGAAATGATCAAATTGATTATAAACTAATTGCTAGATATGGAATACATCTGTCAAGAAAAGGACTGTCTACTGCTATTAAAGAACTTAAAGTTTTCTTTAACCATTATGAAACGTTGAAGACTAAATTATTCAGCAATACCCAGGTAAAGAACAAAGAACTCTCTGTCCTTTCAAACAAAATCTCATACAACCAAATGTAAGTTACAAAGACGTTACTTCGCGTTTTGTTAACCGTCAAAGTCGTGGCAACTTTATACCAAATGCCAATCCTACAACTCCTGCTAGAGGATTTCGCGAAGAACTCAAACTATTAACGAAAACACTTCTTAATCTCCTAAATGATGAAAAGAACATCTTGCCCTAAAGCTCTGCTTAATCATCCACATCTGAAGACACAGTCATTCATTACAATGAATTAAAAGAGATACACTCTTCACTCGGTAAGAACACCATCTATGCATTCACAGAAACCTGCTTACATTCCAATAATCCAGATGACTTATTCAATTTAGATATTGCAAACTATAAAAGTTTTTGCAAAAATAGAGACACAAAAGGAGGTGGACATATGTTACTTATACCGAGTTTCATGAATCCTGTTAGACACCATGAACTAGAGCCAATACATCCAAAAATTGAAAAACTATGGGTATAAATTAGAAAAACAAAGAAAAGTCAGATGTCAGCGCTTATAAACGTCAGCTACTGTCCTAATAAACGTTACTCAAAGGAATTCATTAAATTTTAAATAACTGAAGTGCAAAGTGCACTGTCTTTGAATAAAGAGATTGTTCTGTTTGGAGACTATAATATCAATTATCTTTCTTCCCAAGAAGCCAAACACATCCACTGCTTATGTGATGAACTGCAGCTAGATCTGATAAACAAACGAACACCAACACGATGTGGCAACTTAATTGATTATCTCTTAACGGACTTGCAAGGTATTACCTTTTCAAATTTCATCTTTAATTCCTTTTCAGATCACAATCTTTGTCTATTCATTACATCAGGACTTTACGTTAGAAAAATGAGAAAGAAGATCTTCTCACAAAGTTTTGCAAATTTTGACAATGACAAATTCATCAGTTACTTGCAGAATTCTCCCTGGGATTATGTCTACACTTTACGTGACTCAACCAAAATGATGCTCTTCCTCATAAAACAACTACAAATGTGTTTAAATGCAAATGCGCCATACAAAATTAAATATGTTAAAAGCACAAGTAATAAAATTTGTAACAAGGAAATCAAAGATTTGGAATTAGCAAAGAAAAAAGCATGGATCTCTCTCAAAAATAATAACTCTGACGTGAATTTAGGCTCTTATAATAACATAAAAACTAAGCTTGCCAAAATGAAGGCCTCAGTGAAAGAAAAAGAAGACAAACGGTTTTTTGATAATCTAACGCAAGCTAAAAACAAATGGTCCTTCTTAAACAAATTCTTGAATAAGAAGAATTACTTGAATAATAAAATTCTGGACATAAATAATGGCACTAATGTAATGACTGATATAAAGTCAATTGCAAACACTATGAATAGAGAATTTAAAGAGCTGGGTACATATAAGGGTAAAAAGATAAAGTTCGAGAATGTTATTCTACAAGTTGAACACACATTTAGTTTTCAATACATCAATGAACACGAATTAGTTGAGACAGTAAATAGTTTGGATCTAACTGCATCTGCAGGAAGTAATGGAATACCCATTTTCATCTTAAAAAAATACATCAAATATTTCTCTGAATATCTAACATTTGTTTTCAACTATGCAATAAGAACAAATACGTATCCCCAAATTCTGAAAAAGGCTGATATAACACCTGTCTTCAAAAAAAGGGATCCGACAAATAGCAAGAACTACAGACCTATTTCCATTACAACCCTAATATCGAAAATTTTTGAAAGGTTGCTAAGCAAGCAGTTAATGTCATATTTGAATGAATACAAAATTTTTTCGACAAATCAATTTGGCTTTAGAAAGAATTCGAGCACTTTAGACGCTTTGCTGACTTTTACTGAAAACAGTCGCTATTTTTTAAATAGCAATATTGGCAGTAGTGTTGCTTTGCTTGATCTCAGTAAAGCATTTGATAGTTTGGACTTCTGCATTCTTGATCAAAAATTAAAAAGTTATGGATTTGATATAGCAACAAGAGAGTTCATTAACAGTTTTCTAAATAATAAAGAACAACGTGTGAGAAATAATAGCACTAATTCCGACTGTACATAACTAGCAAAGGAGTCCCACAAAACACAGTATTAGGTCCAATTCTGTTCAACCTTTACATAAATGACTTATTAAATCACCTTTTAGACAGTGAAATTATTCAATATGCAGATGATATTTGTTTGATAAACCGGCATATAAGTCCAATAGTTGCTACTAAGAACCTCCAAAGAAACCTTGATAAGGTAAAGACTTATTTCCACCAAAATAAACTGACAATGAATAAAGAAAAAACCCAGTTCATTGTCTTCACACCTAAACAGACGAAACAACTTGTAGCAAAGTGTACAATTGTAGTTTCCGAGGACACCCCCACACATATCACCAACTGACTCGGTAGAATACTTGGGTGTCATCATTGACAGAGACTTCCATTATAAAGAGTTTATTAGGAAGAAGATCCATAAAATGGCGTGTGGCATACAGTATCTAAAACAAATTAAGAAAATTACAAGGAGCAATGCAATTATAGATGCGCTAGTATTAAGTCACTATAGATATGGATGTATTTTACTACATGATATAAGCATTATACAGACGGAGCATATAAATAGAATGTTTAACTGGTGTATATATGTAATGTATAACATCAACAAACAAGCAATTTGCGAATTCATCTATAATGCATCAATATTGTCGCCTACTTATATCTTTAAACATGTATGCCAAAATCACTACTTCAGGAATTTCTATAAGTATAACTCCTGAACAAATAAGCTAATTAATAATGTTCAAATAAAAAGTAAGTTTTGGAAAGGAGGGTATGTAATAAATACATGTAATTTATGGAATAAATTAGATTCTAGCATCTGTAATGAACCAAACTTAAAAACATTTAAAAAGCTATTTAAAGAAAATTTACTTGCAAATCAATTCAATTATGGGTACTCAAAAGCCTAAAATCTTTGGCAAAATTATTAAACAAACACCTTATAATTTTTTCTGTTTTTGTTTTCTTTTTGTTTTTATTTTGTTTAATTTTTTTTTTTATTCTTATGTATATGTCATAGCTTTGTTTATTTTATTGTGCAATTCTGTATGTATCATCATTTTGTAAATATGTTGTATATATTGTAAATATTGTATATATTCATTTTTGCAGAATGTAAATATAGTTTTGTACAATTATTAGACAAATAAAGGCTATTAAACATTATAATATAAGGTTTCCTCTATTATATGCAGGGAATATGTGTCTTTGTTTGTGATGTCATATAATTTACAGAAGTCAATGCACAATCAGAACTTATTCCCCTGCTTAATGAATACTGTAGGTGATGCATACAGACATTGATATTTTTGTATTATGCCATTATTTATTAGTTCTTTGCACATTCTGCTTTATGATGTTCAGGCACCTGTCTCACAAGTATTTTGTCTCTATCCTATGTTCTTCTCCTATCACTTACCCTACTTTTAACTTATCATAATTAAAAATGTATGCATGCCTTCTCAAAACATTATTAATTTCTTCTATTTAACTGTTCTGTAAATGAGGATATGATAGTTGTATAAGCTGGGTATACATTTGCTTAATTTCCCATTTTTCTTCTATTGGGGAAGCCTTTGTGCCCATCATACTTCTGTAATTTATTGGCAGGCTGCTTCTCAAATATTTGTGTGTTCAATTGTCATCACCTATTACACTTAATTATTATGGCTGTTGTTATTATATTCTCTTCAACTGTCAATGTAGACCTAGCAATATAATTTTTTTTGCATTCATACCTGTTTGGTTGGGAAGTATAATCTCACCTGATNGTATATAACGAATATATTTAATTTATGGAATAAATTAGATTCTAGCATCCGCAATGAATCGAACTTAAAAACATTTAAAAAGCTACTTAAAGAAACTTTACTTGCAAAGCAATTCAATTATGGGTACTCAAAAGCCCAAAATGTTTGGCGAAATTATTAAATAAACACCATATAATGTTTTCTGTTTTTGTTTTCTTTTTGTTGTTACTTTTTTTAAAATTTTTTATTCTTATGTATATGTCGTAGCTTTGTTTATTTTATTGTGCAATTCTGTATGTATCATCATTTTGTAAATGTTTGTATATATTGTAAATATTGTATATATTCATTTTTGCAGAATGTATATATAGTTTTGTACAATTATTAGACAAATAAAGGCTATTAGACATAATTCGGCAGATCACGTTGGTCCTAACAGTCAATCGAATGCTTCTATTAATAAAAAAGACGTACATATATTTCAGACATAACATTATCTCATAAATTTGAGATGTGAAATAAAGTAATTATAGAATTATTCCTTAATTAAGCAAAACTACTAACAAAGTTCAAATTCTCCACTTAAATTATGAGTCTTAGAAATATATTTTTTATTTCACAATTATTAATTGTATCAGAGTGAATTCATCTTATATCTATTTAAAATTTCTACTTCGATTTAAAGAGAACTGTGGAGACTTAATATTAAAAAATTGCAAAATAAAAGCTTCGAATGTAATAAATCAATATGAATATTGCCTGGAATTTAATTTTAATATTGATACAACGTAGAAGCGGATCTTGAAATTTGTAGTGTGATGTTGAAATTTTATTAAAAAATTCATTGGGGGAAGCATGTAAATCACATGTCTCAATTGAATTACTCTATTGTAAAATATATTGACATTTTTTTCCAGTTTTTGAAGAGGTTTTACATTAATAAACATTTTCAACAGATTATTTTGAAATAGAAAATATTATACAAACTTTATTATGTTTGGAAGTACAATTCAGATTAGGATTTGTAAGTCCATTGCCTTATTATGTATTAAAGTTCGAAGGATCAGATGACATTTGTACACTTAGTTTTCAACAGTTTACCAGACATGGGTAGTTGAAACGTAAATGGACATGGGCGGGCAACGTAAACCAACTTAGAATCTAATCAATTTGAGGAATTACTAATATATTAAATTTTTGGTATAATTTAAATCCTTCTTCTTATCACAAACTTTTAAGAGCAATCAAATGTTTTTGTCATCATTCAAATATTTTCAAATATAAATAGGAATAGCTGCATTGCTTGATAAATTCCAAATAACCTAAATCTATGATCACCTTTACATGTAATTGAATTCCTTACAATAGAAAGCATAAATGAACTGATTGAAAATTCTTGAAAAAGTAATTTACCAACACAGTCAGGTTGTCTCAAAAGTTGTTGGTAAAAATATGAAAAAATATACTTTTTTCTTCTTTATATTCCATGTAATTTGCAATTAACATATTTTTCTGCTTGTATATAACGTACTTTAAGTCAATTCTCTATATTTTAATTAAAATGTAAGCTCATACATTAAAAATTGTACCAATAATTATAGATGAATTTATATCTATATATTTAGGTGGATAGACGGAAGTGGCTTACCTATAAATACAACTATTGGATATAGTGGACCCTATTGTGCAAACACCTGTAAACGTAGTAAAATCTGTCTTTCAAATTGCCACAGCTCTAACTACAAATCACTCTGCTCAATAAATACGGAAGATATTTTGAATGAACTTAATGTATGAATGGATAGAATGGTTTATACAAGTTGAATCAATCATAATTTTGATAATTTTATTCCATTCATATTAAATTAATTGTATATGAATTGACTTCACTAATATTTCATCTTCATTTAGAAGTATATAAAATTTAAGTGGATTTTGTAAAATATTTATCTCAATTTTTGTAGATTTAATGTAATTCAGTTAGCAGATAAATAAATAAAAAAAATTCATTAACAAACAATGCATTTCTGAATGCTTTCCATTCTCTAATAGCCTAAGACAAAATTGCTTCTACAACGACAATCCTAGAATATTATCTAGAACCATAAAGCAGTGCATGATTTGTGTTTTCTTATACTTATGTACCTAAAATCTGATAATTAAGTAATTTTAAGGTTATGAACAAACTTTGATTTACTTTTCAAAAAATAAACTATGTGAAATTACATAGAAGTGGGTCTGAAATGTGAGTATACTTGGATCCCATCTAAACTTTTGGAAGACTCTTTGTTTGACATCCTGTTATTAGAAAGCAGTTTATAAACATCTCTTTTCATATATCCCACAATAAAGAAGTACCTACAAAATAATAATTTGATATCTTAAGACTTCAACTGATTTCAGTTATTTCACGCTTATATATTATTTATGGCTGGGAAAATTTTAGTCTAATTTAATTTTTCTGAAATTACAAACAAAATTTTTATATAGTTTTAAAATTTTAAATAAATAGTTGGTGACATGAATTTCAAAATGTTCAATAAAAAATTGTTTTTAGTAAACAAATACACCATTACAAATATTTTATCTTTCTCTTATATTCTTAGAATGATATCTGTTTGCTGTTTTTCAATGATTTCATTTTCAGTTATTTCCTCCTTAATTATAATTGGCATTATGGCTTGTCCTTTCTTATCCGCATTAATCTCTTGTAAGCTTTGGTATTCATTGTGCAGTAGAAATTCAAATTTCTTTCTCTCTCCTTTAGTTTTTCCATGTCTCTCTGGTACTCTGGTAGCACTGTCCAAAAGTCAGCGTTTTTGTGTAGTGTGCCTTTTGTAAATTTAAACTCATTCAAGTATTCTATCCATTGTGATACTATCGAAGATTTGTCCCCTGAGAATTTTTTTAACCATGCCAGACTGCTATTGTCAGTTCTTACTTTGAAATTTTGGCCTATTAGGAAATACCGAAATTTCTTTATGCTTTCTACTAGTGCTAACATCTCTAGTTTCGTTGACCCATAATTTTCTTCACTTTATTTGAGTTTTCTGCTAAAAAATTGTATTGGGACCTTTTGCCATCTTTGATCTGTCCTAAACATGCCCCTATCACGAGATTACTAGCATCACAATCCAGAATGAACTCCTCATCATAACTTGGTGTATTTAGTGATGGCATTTTAGCAAGTTTGTTTTTCATATTATTTCTTGCTCTTTCCACGTTGATTCAAATACTTTTGATTTCTTTAATAGCGCCGTCATTTTGCTAGTTTTCTGGGCCACATTCAGTACAAAGGATTCATAATAATTTATAAACCCCATTATTCTTTGGACATCTTTTTTATTTCTCGGACTATTTATATTTTGAATCCTTTCTCTTGCATTGTTTTTCATTTTAATTTTTCCCTTTTGTATCTGTCTTCCAAGAAATACAACCTCTATCTTCAGAATTTCGCCTTTTTTCTGTTTACTCATAGCCCTGCATTATATAGGATTGTTAATGTTCTATTGAGTTTTCCATATGTTCTTCTATCATATTGCTTGCTATCAATATACCATCTATATAAGCACTTACTCCGTCTTCCATTTTTTTGTTATTCTGTTTGAGTACTTTCATCACATATCTTTGAAATGGGTGCATTACACAGGCCGAAAGCCATGTACATCCACTCAAACAGTCTTTAAGGTGTTATGAATGCTGTTTTCTCAATGTCTTTGGGTTCCATTGGTACTTGCCAGTAGGCTTTACATACATAAATCAATACATGTGTAATATTTGTTCTTACAGGCTTCATAGATTATGTTGTCTATTCTTGGTAGCAGATATGCGTCTTTTTTCATTATATCATTAAATTTGCGGAAGTCTATACATAATCTGTACTTGCTACCTTGTTTCACGAATACCATTGGTGAAGCATAAGGGCTTTTGCTTGGGCTGATGATTTTATTATCTATCAGTTTGTTGATAATCATATTGTAGTTTTCTTTGAGATTTTCTGGCACCTGTCTACATAGTAATCTTAAGGTTCAATTGTTGTTGTAATGATTTTGTGTGTTTCGCCCTCTGCCTTACCCACACTTATTTCTCTGAAATTAAATATCTTTTTATGTTTATTCAGGACCTTAATCAATTCCTGTTTTTCTTCTTGTTTCAGTTGTGGATAGTCTTTGTCTTTTATCTCAGGAATCTGGTACTCTTGTTCATCTTCTTTTCCAATTATGTTAATAATTTTGTCTACCATTGACTTCTCAGATTTTATTTTCTTTCCTTGTATTTTCACCATTTCTCTCTCTCTATGTTGACAGTGTGGTTGGTCGCATTTAATATTGGTATTGCCCCTTTACCTTTTCTCACTGTACATAAACTGGATGGAATCTACAGTTTTTTTGTATTTATTCCTATTTGATTGTATATCATTATTTCTACATCTATCTTGTCTTCTGTTTCAATTTGACACATTTTCCACTTGTTTGGTAATATTTTTGTGTCCTCCATTAGTTTAAATTGTATTGTGTTGTTTTCTTCTTCTTCCTCATATGTCGTCACTATTTCCTCCTGGACTGTTATTGCCTTATTTGTATAATTTATTATACATCCATTGTTTGTTAAGAAATCATTTCCCAATATGATTTCGTATGGTAATGGATTTCTTTCTGTATTGATTACTATAAATGTCTGCTGAAACATAGTATTAGCTATCCTAATTGGTACATCTTGCAGCTTGCATTTTACATCTATTTAATCTCCTGGTGCATTTATTAATCTGCTTTTTCTGTGTTTAGGTTTTGTGTTGCAAATCCTATTTTTGATGTGCAGTCATCAGTTATAATTGATATCACTGCTCCTGTATCTATTGTTGCTTTGACCATTACACCATTGATTACAACTGTTATTGTATTAGTTTTACTAATTAGGTCTGTGACTATTAGAATGGGTGCTCATTTTCTCAGAGACGATGCTCCCTCTAGTTTAAATTGTTGATATCTATGTTTCCACTTTCTTCTTTTTCTTGATTGTCTTCTAATAAATCTTCTTCTTTGAAGTATGCCTCTTCTTCTTCTATTAGATTTATTTGACACTTACAGTACCTTTTTGTGTGACCCTTATTTCCACACATTTGACATTTGAGGTCTTTTCATTTTATTCTCTTATTGTCCCATCTTTTAATTTTATTTTAATGATTTATTCCCCTGATTTTTTTGATGGCTCTTTACCTATTGTTTTATTAGCAGTTATTGCCTTAGCAGTTGGTACTGTTTTTAGTATCATTGATTTTTCATTGATCCTTGCATTATTCTCCATTGTTATCTGTATTGCCAGTCCCTTCCTAATCATTCTATCTAATGAATCATCTACATCACATTTCATCTCAAACTGTTGTTGTATTGCTTCAGGTAATCCTTTGAATATATGTGATAACAGATCGTATCTTGAATATGTTTGTTCTCTCAAACTTAATTTTAATAGTCTTTCAATCTTGGGACATATAAGTTCTCAGATCATCTCTTTTGTTCATTTTGGTTCCATTTAATAGCACTTGATACTGGCTTTTGAAGCTTTCATCATTATAGTGTTGTTGGTGTTCCCCAACCAATTTTTTTAATTCATTTTCATTTGTGTGTCCAGCACTAGGTAGTGCTGGTACACTGCTCTGCTTAGATAGAGGGGAAACCTTACTGCTGCTGCTTCTTGTGTTACTTTTCTTTCTTTCATGCTCATTTCAAATATCTGCAACCACTTGTTGAATGTTGGTGAATAAGTGTCTACTCTTCCTGTAAATTTGGGAAGAATCACTTTGCATGCAGGTATGTCTGTATCCTCCTCTTCTGCCAATATAGTGTTATTGAATGTTGCCTTTGTGTCTATT
Organism: Hofstenia miamia; assembly: GCA_900660155.1. NCBI lineage: Eukaryota > Metazoa > Xenacoelomorpha > Acoela > Hofsteniidae > Hofstenia > Hofstenia miamia. Next base: position 3,057,226 of record CABFPE010000005.1, on the reverse strand, counting down.
GGTTTTGTACAATTTTTCTTTACTTGTTGTGTTATGTTACTAATTAATTTTTCTATGAATTCTTCTTCTGTTTCACTCTGTTTGTATATCTCTATAATTGTACCTCTTGAAGATATGGCTTTATTCAGTTGTTTGTGTTTCTCTGTTATGATAGTTTCTATCATTTTAACATTTTCCTCCTTTTTCTAATCTTTCTACTCATTAGTTAGTACCATTAATCTTATTTCATCTTTAAGATTATCAATGTCTATTTGTTTCATCATATGTTCTTCTCTGCAGCAAACATTTTCATTGAGCATTTTGCTCATCAGTTACTTCAACCTTTTGCTTTGTGCTTTAATTTCTTTGTTGGCCTCTGTTAATTTTTCAATTTGTGCTTAGAACAAATTCCATTGTTCTGTCAATCATGTACTTGTGTCCTCTATTATTTGATCAATTTGTTTTTCCTTCAAACATCCTTTGTGTTAGTTGTTTTATCCATATTGTCAATTCTCGTCTTTCTCTGTTGTTATTCTTGATTATTTTTGTAAGCTCATATCTATTGTGAGTTCAGTATTGACTTGTGCTGGCTGTAGCACTAACTCTGTAGGGGACGTTTCACTTTCTGGACACATTGTGATGTCTTGTTTCTGGGGTTTTTTTTGTTTGAGGGATTTTTTGCATCTTTGCTCTGGTTTTGATTTCTTCCTTGAGTTTACCATTGTCATTTTTTAGCTTTGAGTAATCCTTTTCTGTTTCCCTTCACAATTTTTCCTGTGCTTCAAGTGAGGTATATGTTTGTTTTCCATGTTATATCTTTTTGTTTTCTTGAGAAGAAACAACTATCTTTACCTGAGTTCTTGGTTCTGGTTTTTTAAACTTTGTTATCTCTTCAATAAGGTTTTCTTTAAATTCCATTTTCTCTCTTTGTGCATGTTGGGCGCCTGTCACAGTTGCCATGTAGTATCTCACCAACAATAATTTTGCTATAAATTAGAAGTTGTCATCAATTACCTATAGTATATGTGATATGTAAGGTGTGACAGATCCCAGAACTTTCTCAACCTACTTTGCTGCTTAACTTATTAACTAAATTAGTATTGCATTAGCATTCCTGAATGCTTGAACTAACAACAGTTATTTAGATTGAGAGCAGTGCATGTAATAGAGGGTCAAAACCTGACACAAATCAATGTGCAAGAGAAGATATCTTCATTGGTACAGCTCCAGTTTCTACTTGGACATTGTAGTGGAGACCCATGGTTCTCTCAGTGTGTGGAATGTTGTCTCGGTGATAGTGTGTAAGTGATAACTTAATAATTTAGTGCATTGATTGTCCTTGTTATTATTGCTATGTAAATAAAAGAAAGTCATGCAACCTTGATGCTTTTCCTTGTTATTTTGCCTTACATATAATAACCCTAAAGATATAATAGTACATGTTAACCTTTCATACATGTGAACAATCAATGCCATCTGCAATAAAACTGTTTTATAAGTTGGTCCATAGTCCACTAATTTACTGATAAGTAAATAAACTGTACAAAATGTACGTAGTAATTGTAAAGCATTTCAGATCTAGAAAAGGCTGGTATAAAAGTAATAATAAGAATCTTTGGGTTAAAAATGATAGGAAAGCTATAACAGATAAAAATCCCTATACCTATTTCTAACTTAAAAGCACATTGAGAAATCTAGGCTACTGGCCACACCATGCTTTTGAAAGGCTTTAGTGTGCAGGCTGCTCCAGAATTCCATTAATTGTATTTGGGGCCACCATAGGATTACTCTAGTGCATGAACATTTACCTTTCCATTTTAATATTAAATAACCTGACAAAATAAAGAAGTGAATCCAGTAAAATTCATTCATCACTAATAATATCAATCACTGCATATTTATAATGAACAATTGTAAACAATCAAATACTCAGCTAGTACCTGTTATTAGACATTGTTGACAGTTTATCAGTTTCTAAGTTTTTCTTAGGGCGTGTTGTTTCATTATTATAATCTCCATGTTGTTTTAGTGCAAAATTCTTTTAATTGTATAAAAAATGAGCTATGTCAGCTAGTGATACACTCTATTTGACCCAATATTAGAAATATTTAAACAACATTAGTATGATATTCACTATTGAAAATATAACAAGATTTACATTGCCAAATAAATTACAGCACAATCCCCATAAAAATTGAACAGTGTTTTTGTTTTACATGAGATTATTGCTTATTTGTTCATTATATATATACTTCCATGCCTAAAACTTTCCTTTTTGACAATGAATGGTTGACATTTTCACAAGTTTTTGTTTTGTTAGCAAATTATTAGTGTTACTAGATATAATGACCAATCAAGTGTACACCTACATTCTGTAGTGATTATTAAATTTGTATCTCTTTACATGATGTTTTGAATATATCCTATCTACCATTGTAATTTAACCCTCCAAGGATTTATGTGTTTAATAATGGCGTATATTTCATTTTTTCATGGTTAATGATTGACACAATTGAAAACCCCTGCTATGTGTAATAAATTTAATTATTATTATGAAATTTGTCAATACATCTGATTGCTAAGTCCTGTAACATGGAAATTAATCAATATCTCTTTTTCATATGATGGTGTGATTATATCTCCAATTTATATTGAAATTTTGATTAAGCATGCTAGGTTAATATTCACACTATGTGATATGCATGTACACAAGATGGAATTATAGTAACAATCATATGCTATAACATATGTGGTTTAAAGGCATTTGTATCTAATGTTGCATCATCCAAAAAAAATCAAAAATAGGTTGCAAACATCGAGCAGAGTGAGAATAAGATCAAAGAAACAATGATTAGTAATATTGTATTTAGATCAATTAGATTCATTTAGATTTATTTGAATTATGCAACCAAGAAACAAAATGTGTCAAAAACAAGAGATTAGTATCAGTCAATAAAAATACTTTTGGCAAAACAAGGAGGTGAAATCACTTCCATTATTTTTAGCCACCATCTTGGCAGAAGAAAAGTTTAAATTTGAAATCAACATGTACTTTTCTGGAATTACTATAAATATGAATTAAATACTGTAAGCAATTGATAAAGAATTTAATTCAGAATTCTTATTTTGTTCTACTATAATGGTTTGATTATATAATACGATGTTGAGCTAATTGAGTGGTGTTTAGTAGTGGTCTGGATCCATCATAGGGAACGATTCTAGGGTCCCTATGCCAGATCATGAAAGTGCACATAAGTTAGGCATAGGGGTTTTCTCTTGATTAGCCAATTAGTGATCACTTAATACATGTATCAAAATAATTAACTTTGAACAAATGGTTGGATGACTGAAACTTAGGAAATATATTAATACTATTTTAGATCAAAATTAATGACCAATAAATGACCAATAAAGTGACCATACATGTATTAATTTATAAATGTAACTTAGGAAGCTGCTCAAAACTAATATATTTAGAGATGCCAATATATTTTGGTAATGGCTTACATGTAATATTAAATGAGCAGATAGTAACAAGTCAGGTTGCAAACAAATAGAACACTTTTACAAAATAGAGTTTAGGTTGAATTGTGTCATCTATTGAGTATGCACTGAGCTAGGATAAGGTACACATAAATTGTATCAATGAGCTGAGGTGTGGAACTCAATCAAATGGAACATCAAAGGAGTTGGTGAAACTGGATGTGGAGATCAGCTTCAGGCAGAGGTCCACTATCAATCATTGGAGAAACTGCCACAGGGCTTCGTCACCTAAATAGTGCACAGTTAAACCTATTTACATTATGTTAATAGAAACAAAAGCCAAGCAGCATCTAATTAGGTAAATCCCTACCTGCAAAACTACGACTAATGCTATGCAGTAGAGGATGTCTGGTAGAGGATGTTAAACTAATATGCATTAGCATTAATTGAAAGCATACTTGATTTTCGATTTTCACTCTTCTACATTGAAGCAGAGTTACTATAGAAAATATCAAATGTTATAACAAATATGGTTTAAAAGCATTAGCAATAATTAAAAGCATAAACTATTTTTGATTCCCATTTCTTCCACATGGAGAAGATGTTTGAATAACTAGTCATTAGTCATTACTATAAAAATATATCTATATGTGTATGTTCTAAAAGATTTTATTGGTTGTATAAGTATAAACTACACAGAAAAAGATAATTTCACATTTCTAAACATAAAAACAACTTACTCTCATGAAGAAAAAACCAACTTCTACAATTAAGCTCTCCACAAAGACTGACTAATGCATTAAAAACATATTGTTTTAGTTAAAAAAATCACCAAAAGGAAAATTGAATATTCCCAAAGGCAAGTAATTTTGTTCGAAAAGACAAAAAAATCACCAAAAGGAAAATTAAAAATTCTGAAAGGCAAGTAATTTTGTTTGAAAAGACAAAAAAATCACCAAAAGGAAAATTAAATATTCCCAAAGGCAAGTAATTTTGTTCAAAAAGACAAAAAAATATCACCAAAGTAGTAGAAAGGACTTCCATGAGGTGTCACTTTTTTCTGATTGGTCAAGAGGTGGGGGGAAGGAGGTGTCACTTTTCACTGATTGGTCAAGAGGGTTGGCCTTTGACCTGGGATGCCGTGGATATCGATGGAGGAGTTTTACTGACGTCATAATGTGTTGACTGATTAAACAAGTCAGTCTATATATTCACCCAATTTATCAGATAAAATCATTATTTTTCTTCTACACAATTTCGTCTCTCACTTTTGGCAATTTCTGTTGAAACATTAGTATCTGGTTCACTTGGCAATCTGTTTGACAAGCTATGTACAACTCCACCACCAGCCTTCAACTATAATCCGTTAACACAAGGGATGATGATCACACCACCTGCACCTGTAAAAGAAAAACGCAAAGCCTCCCACAAACAAAAACGTCCTGCACTTAATAATAATGTCATTGTCTTACCCAACACAAAGGTACAAGAAGA
>CABFPE010000005.1:3017254-3036978 GCA_900660155.1 Hofstenia miamia | reverse complement strand
ATGTAAAGTAAGTAAATGTGGGAAAGTAAAACTGAAAAAGTAAGTAAGTAAATGTGGGAAAGTAATAAATGTAAAGTAAGTTAATGTGGGAAAGAAAGTAAAAAATGTAAGTAAATGTGGGAAAGTAAAACTAAAAAAGTAAAAAAATGCAAACTAAATTTGGTCACATAAATACCACAATTATTAGAAGAAGAATGTCTATCTTGCAGTATTCTGTGGATGTTTTCTCCACCATTCTCATCCAACAATGAATATTATCATTTAACTATAGATGAAATTCACTATATGAACTTTATCATTTATTAGTGCATTTTATATTTTGTTTGTAAATAAATTTTTTTTTTATAAATGTTCGTTTTCTCTGTATGGCGAGAGTATGCGTTTGTGGAAGCATGTATTTTTACTTGGAAACATTTTTTCGATTCCATTTTTTAAAACAAGTATGTAAATTATTTTTACTTTGAAATATTTTTCGATTCCACTTTTTAAACAAGTATGCAAATGTGGGAAATTAATACATGTAAAGCAAGTTAATGTGTGAAAGTAATACATGTAAAGTAAGTTAATGTGGGAAAGTAATAAATGTAAAGTAAGTAAGTGTGGGAAAGTAATACATGTAAAGCAAGTAAATGTGGGAAAGTAAAACTAAAAAGGAAGTAAAAATAAAAAAGTAAAAAAAATGCAAACTAAATTTGGTCACATAAATACCACAAAAACTAGTAAAAGTACATGCATGACGTCAGTAAAACACCCCCCGCCAATATCCATGGCGTCTCAGGTCAAATGCCAACCCTCTCGACCAATCAGTGAAAAGTGACACCTCCTTCCCCCCACCTCTCGACCAATCAGAAAAAAGTGACACCTCATGGAAGTCCCTTCTACTACTCACCAAAAGAAAATTAAATATTCCCAAATGCAAATAATTTTGTTCAACAAGACAAAAAAATATCACCAAAAGGAAAATTAAATGTTCCCCAAGGCAAGTAATTTTGTTCAAAAAGACAAAAAAAATCACCAAAAGGAAAATTAAATATCCCAAAGGCATGTAATTTTTTTTCGAAAAGACAAAACAAATCACCAAAAGGAAAATGAAAACTTTAGACTCTCAAATATTAGAAAAATACTTGGAAATCCATTATATAGCAGTTTTCCTAATTGCATATTGCGAGATATATATTTTATATTTGAATACAATGAGTAAGCCATCTTGAAGAAGTATTTCATTTTATCAAATTCTGATAATTGTAATTTATGCTATTTATTTCTATATTTAGAAAATGTTCCTAAGTTGTTTTAATACCTAATGTACAAAGTGTAGTTTAAGACATTTAATGATTGTTGTTGTGTTTTTATAATGCACAACTATGTGTTTTGTAAAATCAATCAATTTAATCATTTTTGTGTAAATGTATTTTTTATGAAAATGTGTTAGTCTTTTTGTAATTAAAAATATTTTGCGAGTTTCATGACATCTAATTGATTTGTTTTTGAAATGGCGTTATGTATTCATTTGCAATTATCAAAATTTACTCATTGACTGAAGAAAAATGTGAATGTTAATGCTTTCTCAATAATTACAAAGTCTTTATTTTAAAATTCATTTTTAAATCGAGTTTTTTGTTTCACTAGTAAGTACTATTTTTTAACAATTGAAATAAAAATTGATGGTACATATATATTTATTCTAAATATTTTTACACACTAAATCTGTTTGTGCATTGCCACCTGGATATATTGATGGTTTATCCTTGCCATGTCGAATTTTAAGTATGATAAACATCTTGTATTTTTCCACTGTAGCTTTCTCTGCATAACATTTAAGCAGGAAGAAGCAGTTGCCATTTTCCAGTATAATTTTTACCACAGGGCCGCACTTTGTGTGAAGACTATATGCATTGTGTATTTTTTGCCACTGACTGATTCTTAATTCTCTAACAGAGATATATTTCATCTGACGTTCTTCAGAAATGTTGTTGAAACTGGCGACCACCTCTGGTTGAACTACTTTACCAACAGTCTTTAGGGAATACATGGTCTTTGGTAATATAGGCTTTTACACGATTTTTTTGTTGCAAGAGATCGTCTTGTTTGGTCTGTCCATCTTTTTGTAGATTTTTTTTAGTACGAGCTTTGTTAGCAGCTTTTGGAGTCATTGTCGAATTTTAAATTGAAAAAAGTGTTCAAAGTACGTGTTAGTTATTACAAACTTTTAGCATATAAACCAATCAAAAATAACTTAATTCATTTTGATCCAATCATCAACTAGAGTTCACATAAACATGTGGTAAAGATCTTAATAATTAGCGGGCAAGTGTAATATCATTTTGCAACTATCCATGTTTAATTTACTTCAATCTTACAAATATACATAAAGAAATGTAAGTCACAAAAGTAAAGAAAAACGTTGGAAAAAGAATGTAAGTCACAAACATGAAAAAACGTCAGAAAAGAAATGTAAATCATAAACATGGAAAAACATTGGAAAAGATATATGTCACAAACGTGGAAATCATATATCAGGTCATGAACTTCTATAACACTAACTGGACTGGAACAAATGACTAAATAACAGCAACATTTGGCCGATTTCACTCAATTATTTATTAATTCCGCTCTTTTATGAGTGAATTGAAGAGCGGAATTAATAAACGACTGAGTGAAATCGGCCAAATGTTGCTGTTACTTATTCATTTGTTCCAGTCCAGTTAGTGTTATAGAAGTTCATGATCAGGTATTTATTTAATTCTTAATATAAAAGTACCAATAAAATTTTAAAATGTAAGCATTTTCTTATAATATAAAATAAATATTTTTAAACGTTTTGTATATATGTGTGTCAATAAATGTTAACAACCAATTTACAACCCTAATAACAAAACATGTTATCAACAATCTTGAAACGTTTCATATAAAAATTCCTACTTGCAAATATTTTATTCTTGAATTCAACAAGAAAAACATTTTGAAAAATATTTATTTTATTTGTACCAGAGACGGTGATCAATAAGTCATTTTACTTTATTAACATTTTAGTTTTGTAGCATCTTTCATTTACCTGTAATAATTGACATTGTTTTCCAACTTGTGAAAAAATTCTAGTTTTATATGATTTGAAAATGCTTTAATTAATTGTTAAAGCGACTTGGATTTCATGTTTGGTAGATAACAATCTTTATGATTGGATACATTTTTGACATTTGAACAATAGATAACAAATTATGCATTGTCCGTAGAGAGATGCAACTTTTTACACACAACAGTATAATGGAATTTTAAATGGCTGTACTGTGTTTACATTCTGGCAGTCGAACAATGGCCATTGATAAAATTTATGTTGACATTACTAAAGCATGCAACTTTCACCACGTATGAATATACACTTCTGGCATAATGGAATTTCACATTGATGAAAGAACTATCTTGAAAGATTTCAAACATTTTGGAAAGCTATTTTTATAATTAAATCTCAGATATTGTTTTGATTCTTAACACTTTTTGCAATATTATCTCTAGTTAGTTTTACAGATATTTCTTTTAAAACAGAAGCAATTTTATTTTAATAAATTGCTGCAAATTTGCAGAAACATTGTTTGTTTGTTAATACACATTTTTAATTGAATTTGTTTAAACTTTTATTTATTATGTGTTTTATACTGTGATATATCACTTAATTTATTAATCATTCATTTAGATACGACCATGTGAAATTCATAATGTGTAAATACACATTGCGTTTGTTTCCTACAGAACTCCCTCAACAACAATGATGATAAACTAACTCAATAGACAAATTCAATAGTAAGATATATATGAACATTATAAGCAAAGTGTAGAATAAATTACATTTTTGTATTGTCTTAATCACGTATGTGGTTTTTACCACGTACATTTATTAAATATTAGAAATTGAGTTTTTGCATAAACTAGTTTTTGGTTTTTTCCGAAAAATTATTTTGCTTTATTACTGAAATAAGCCATTAAGCTTCTAATGAGTATTATTATCTCTCTTATTCAAACATTTGTTATTAAATTTTACTGAATAAAACAAGTATGTAAAATATGTATGTAAACTAAATTAATGTGGGATTTCCAATGTCATGTATGTTAATAAAAAAGCAAGTATGTAAACTAAACAATGTCAACTAAATTAATGTGATAGTTCCAATGTCATGTATGTTAATAAAAAAAATGAGTATGTAAACTAAATTAAGCCGCATAAATAAGCAAGTAAACAAATTGGTTACATTTTAAACAATAGCCTTCAAACAAATCTAATCTCATGGGATTTTTTGAAAATTTGTCACCCTCTCAAAAAATTGGTTACATTTTATATAATAGACTGCAAACAAATGTGTTTGCCAACAAATATTATAACAAAAGAGAATATGTTCCAATGACGTCAGAGATACACAGACGGCCAAATTACACAATTACATCAAATCCAACACAGACGTGCCCACCAAGGTTAAAAGGTCACTCGGATATAACTACTCCTACGTGTCTCAACTAACATTGCTTAACTAGGTATGCCACATACTATTTCCATCTTTTGTTTTCACTGGATATGTATATTATAGTATTTCACAGTTAACTGAGCATGTTTTTTTACATTTCGGCGTTAAAATGAATTTATGTTGTGGGATTTTATACATCTTGTTTTTCATTATTTTTTTTAATGATGTTTGTTTCTCAAAATTCTTAGGGACGTGTCTTCTAATTACCATGCGCCTGTATTTTTTGTGTGTGAATAATACACTATTAACTAACTATGTTTACCAATTTACAAACATTTTACACGTTTAGCACAGGTAATTCAACATGGAAGCACAAGTAATTTTGGATGGATGGATGAATTAATGCATTACTATACGGATACATCAGCTTACAATGTAGTGAATAATCTGGATAACAAGTTTGGGCGTCGTGATTTCCCATGCCAACTATGACAATAAATGATGGCACCTCTGTGTAGATGCGGTGAAGCTCTGCACAACAACTCAGTGTGCATGAAAACAGGTCATATACAATGCATTTTCCTTCATATGTGTATAATGATTAAGCATGGCGTATATTTTTCCATTTTGTATCTGGATGTTCAGATTTAATTTGCTTTATATTCATAAGTAGACATTGTTTATTGTAAAGATGATTTAAATTATCAATAAAATATTTTAGTTTTTTATCAACACTTTCTAAATTATAGATAGAAAAATTATCAATTTAGAAATAAAAGGTCTTTGAAAAATATGTCTATTAAATTTACATCTTAAACGAACATATTGATATTGTATTGGTTTTTTCATTGGTTTAATTTATTCGTTGTATATTGTGCATGTTAATAAATGATCTGATATCAATCAGTAACAAATTTGCATTTTCTTGTGATTCACATATTATATAATCAATTCTGAAGAATTCTTAGAATTTATAAGAGTTGGAATTTTTACATTAATAACTGACATACCATAAATATCTATTAAATCATGCATATTTCTTTTTCAGCTTTGTTGAGATAATTTTGATTATAATCACCCATTAGAATTATTGTTGATATTTTAGAAACTTTGTAAATTTCAAGTATCATTGAAGATAGAAAGTCTTTATATGGTTCCTTATTGTTGCAATAACTGATATGTATTAATAATATTTTGTTATTAATGTTTACTTGTATCCATAAACTTTCAAATTTAGTTATTATTTTTATTTTTTTTTAATATGAAATTTTTTATTAATCAACGTTTAATAACATAAAAATCAAGTAATGAACACATAAGTACAAATGAGTTTCAAAAAAAGCGCATGTTAAAACCAATATGTTGGATATTTCGGTATACTTTGCAGCTTTTCGTTCCTCGGCCTCTTTGATGTGATTAACGTCACAACAAATGCGACTAGGCGCTAGTGAATCCACAACGGTGACGTCCCACACGCGAGATTGTCCGCGAGACCAGGGTATTAAGGTTATTCCATCTGGTCATTTCCCATCGCTTCGACATAAACCTGGTGGCTCTAAAACAGAATTGTAACCAGCAGTACCTATTGTGCGTTTAAAAAAATCATTTAGGTGACTATGTCGGCTAAGCCTGCCAGCACTCTTCTTGCAAGATAACCCATGGGTACCTAATTCATCAACAGGTGTTTCACATGAGCAAATATGTTTTCACAAATTTTAGAGACCGTACGTAGAGCAAAACTAATTCTAAATTGAGCGTCAGAACATTTTAATCCCGGAGATTTTGATGGCAGTGCATTCAACCAGGAACCTTGAAATTTGTCTTTAAAGGCGGTTAATCTTTTTTATTGTATTCGTTGCATCCGGAAATGATGTCACTAAAAATTTTTTCATGTACCGGTTCCAGCCAATCTTTTTGAAAAGGTGAGTCACAGGGTAAAACAGTGGAGGACACTTTGTTTTGCCATGCACAGAGGACTGAATTAGAATAAATGTCGGGAAATGTCTTGCCATGCAATATATTTCTTATTAGGTTGACAGATCCAGTCACAGACGTTAAATAAGATGAAGGAGCAATATTTACAACGGAGGGGATACCCATTCCACTAAGACGTACGGGTAGCTGTATTTGCATGGAGTCGAGAGAATTTAACCCAATGTTGCATGTCTTTTTCAAACATTCAATTAGACATTGATCAAATTTAATTAAAATTTCCTTTTTAAGAAAACAAGGAGCAGTCCTCAAAAAATAGTTCATCTTAGGCACATGTAAACAATTTTTTAAAAGAAAAAAAGCATAATGTGTGTCAATTTTTTCCAAATTTTTAGCCATATTAGAGAAAGTATTAAGTTTCTCTGATAAACAATTCTCAACAGCCTTATCTCCAATTGGTGCCCCAAGGATAACTAAGTCCTTTATTTCGGTTTCACTTACGCCAGGTGAACCTAAAAAGACAATTTCACATTTGCTGGGGTTAACAGATAGACCAATTTTTTCCGCTTCCGTTTTGAGATATCTGTACGTAGCAATGACTTTCTGATAATTGTCTGCAAAGTTGCTGTCATCAAGGTACCAAAAATTTAAATCACAATAGGATTTATTATATCCGAAGAGGACCTTGGCATAAGTTTTGCCCATTAGCGTTGTTAGTATAATTAAAAATAGGATATTTTCGTAGATGGTTAGCAGCAATTGTTAACCGTCAATACAATTAATAGCATTTTGAAATAAACTTTGTTTTTATCTGTTTAGGTTTGAAATGTATAAAACCGATATTAATACNTTTGAGATATCTGTACGTAGCAATGACTTTCTGATAATTTTCTGCAAAGTTGCCGTCATCAAGGAACCGAACGTTTAAATCAAAACAAAATTTTTGTATAATAGGATTTATTATATCCGAAGAGGACCTTGGCATAAGTTTTGCCCATTAGCGTTGTTAGTATAATTAAAAATAGGATATTTTCGTAGATGGTTAGCAGCAATTGTTAACCGTCAATACAATTAATAGCATTTTGAAATAAACTTTGTTTTTATCTGTTTAGGTTTGAAATGTATAAAACCGATATTAATACTCCACCTCCTCTTGACTTCTTGGATAATGTGTTGTCTCTATTCTTAGTAAAAAATTATCTTCGTTACAGTTTGGTAATATATCTTCCTTTGTTGACCAGGTTTCAGTTATTTCATTTATAGAATTTAAATCAAAATTATTTATTAAATCAGAAAATTTATAGAATTTGTTGGCAATACTTTGAAAATTAATTTTCACAATTTTTAATTTATTTTCTAGATTATTAAAAGATAATATCCATATCTATTCATTTATTTTTATTTTCATTATAGTAATATCTAATTGTTCCTTAAAAATTGGGAAACTTTTATTAATTGCATTATGAGTAGATGATCAAATGTTAAATATTTCAAACTTAGCGCAATTTAAGCAACATTGTTCTTTGTTTTTAAATTGTCAATCTTTATAAGAATGTTCACTTATACAACACATGTAGTAGAAATTTTCATTTAAACAAGTCTTTAATGTATATCCATATTTCAAACACATCTTTATATAATGATAATTAATTTTCAATATTGTTATACTTAGTTTAATTATATTTGTAATAAATTCTGTTCTTTTTTGTGGTGGTGTTATTATTATTGTCTTTGGAGTTACATTTTTCTTTTACTAAAAACAACCGATACATCCTCTTCCTTAAAATTTTTAAGCAGTGTGCTGTTGCTATCAAACAACATTTTGATAAACAAATCACAATCTTCACTCTTTTCATATAAAGGAATGTTCGATAATTTTAATTTGGATAAAAACTTTGTAATGTTTTAAAATTTACTTTTTTAATTTTTGTAAGTTCTTTTTCGATTACATTAATTTTCTTTTCAGATTCAAAGAATAACTGTCATTAATGGTAGTGAGACTAAGTTGTTGAACAAAATTTTCGTTTTCATTATCAATATTTTTAATGGTTTTTTTTCAAATATTACCGATAAGTTTTTTACATTTCTTATTGTTTAATGACCCATCTTTTTGATGTGGTATTTGGCTTTTTTGAGCTTGGTTCCGACTTTTTGAGGTTTCCACTACGCAGAATTTAATTCACTAGTTTTAACATTAATACAAGCTAAGAAATTCTTCTTAATCCTTAAAATAATACTATTACTGTAGAATTTGTTTTTACTGCAAATTTCATACTATTAATGTAAAATTCAAGATCAGTAAATGACAATAAAAGATTCGTAATTTTCTATTCTTGATCATTACTGAGTTGAAACGCTTCTGAATACAACAGTGACATCATTCAGATGTAATTCCAATTTATTAGCTATAGAAAATCAAAAATTTCGATACTTAAAAAGTTACAAACAACTTATATGGGAATTTCTATAATAAAAATAAAATCTACAGGAGCTCTTTTTTAATAGATGAAGCTAAAATATTAATATTGAGCATAATAAAAATAATTCTGACACTAATGGAATACATGTTACATTTTTACAATCAATATTTACAATGTTTGTGTAAAAAACCTTTTCAAGCACAATAAACTCAGAAAAACAAGTGCATCTATGATTCTATATTTGCATAAATATGAAAAGCAACATCAACAATATTTTGCTATTGCCAAATTAGAAATGACACTATAAATTGGGAGCTTCCCCTTCTTGTGAAATCATTGTCGAAAATGCTGAGAATCGTAGGAATTTGATTTCAATGGAAACAATCGCCATATACACAACAAAAATAATAAATTTAAAACTTAGTTTTAAATATGAACGCTGTATATTAACCCCTTCCCGGATTATCCCGAGATAACTCGTTTTTCCGATTTTATAAAATTTGGAACAGGACGAGTTGACTCGTCCAAAAGTTATTGTCGTTTTTTTAACTTAACGAGTTAAATCGTCCTAAAATACGCATTGCGAGTCTTCTAGAAGCTAAAACGAGTATATTCGGCAAATTGTGCGCCTGGCATTTCTGTTGGTGTACGTTTTTTTGCACAATCCCCATTATCTCCGATGTCTTAATTAGTTGGCTGAAGTCATTATAGCTTCATGTTTGTTTGTTTTTGTGACAGATTGCATTATTTTATAATTTTTTTATGTGAAAAGCTTTTATCCATATTTATTCATAAAATACATAGGTATTGCGAGTATTTTGCCATTTTTTTGCGTAAACTTGATTAGTTGCCTTTCAGCCATTTTCGCTCACGTGCTAATTTACTTATAATGGATAACAGTGAAGATGAATTATTTAGTGATTCTAGTGCTGATTCCTTTGATTCCGGTTCAGGATCTGAAACAGATGACGAAACTTTATCTAGCTCTGATGAAGAAATAGAAATTAGTGCAAGAAATTGGATTAGACTTGATTGCGAATCTAATATTCCTCCCCCACCCCCGCAGTTCCCATTTTCTGGGGCTCCTGGCTTGAAATTTGATTCAACTGGCATGGGGCCTGATGACTTTTTCAATCTATATTTTGATGACGATCTCATGAAAATAGTAAAAGATGAAACCAATAGATTTACAGTACAGAAAGGGTCTACTTGGACTCCTACAACTATTGCTGAATTGCGTGTTTTTCTTGCATTGACAATGTTGCAGGGCATCATTCAAAAACCTGAAGAAGAAATGTATTTTTCAAAAAAACCTTTAACTGAGACTCCCATTTTTGCAGCAACTATGTCTTTCAGAAGATATAAAAAAATCAAGCAATACCCACATTTTTCTGATAATGGAACGTATGATGCAGAAACACATCCAAACCCAAAGCTAAACAAAATATATGATATTTATTGCTATTTAGAGAATAAATTTAGAACCCTTTACATTCCCAAGAAAAATGTCTTTATTGATGAAAGCTTACTTCTTAATAATGGAAATTTAGGATGGATTCAGTACATACCCATGAAAAGATCTAGATTTGGTATAAAGTATTTTATGCTCTGTGAAGCTCAAACTGGCTATATTTGGGCTTTTTTAATTTATGTGGGTAAAGGAACTCAATCACCCACAGACTTTCCAGATCTTCCAATGTCATCAAAGGTAGCATGTGCCTAATGAAACCACTTTTGAATAAGGGTTATTGTCTAACTATAGACAATTATTATTCAAGTACTCAGTTGGCTGATACCCTTATTGCGTATAAAACTGATGTTTATGGTACAGTCAGAATGCATCGGAAGGAAATGCCAGAAAAACTTAAGAGTGCCAAATTGAAGAGGCGAGAAGTAGCTGCTTTCCAGAGAGGTAAACTTATGGCGCTAAAGTGGAAAGACAAAAAAGACGTTACATTATTATCAACCATACACAATTCAGCTCAAGAAGAAGTTACAAGAAGAGGAATAAAGATAAGGCCAAAACTCGTATTAGATTATATTCATACCGTGGGCGGCGTTGATTTTGCTGATGAAAATCTAGCTAATTATCCAGTGGCAAGAAAAAGAGGAAAGAGATATTATAAGAAGATTTTCTTACACCTGGTGGATATGGCTGTTCGGAATTCCTATCTCCTATATAAAGAATCACTTTATGACCCTTCTATGGCTCTCACCCCTCTCAAATTTAGGATGACATTGATAGAAAATATCATCGCAAAGTATAAACCTGAAATTGAGTCTCCTAGGACTGGAAGACCCTCTTCATCAGATAATCCTAACCGCTTTGTAAGTGGTCATTTTCCAATGGAAATAGCTCCGACTGAGAAAAAGAAAACCCTACAAGAAAATGCTTAGTATGCGCAAAGAAACGCGATAAACATGGGAACAAAATTCGCAGGGAAAATCGCTACATGTGCGATATATGCAAAACTCCTTTGTGTGTGACACCCTGTTTTAAAAGGTACCATACAAAATAAAAGATAAAATAAAATTAATTTTTTTCTTCCTTTTTAGTTAGATAAGAATTCTGCTAAAAAATGGTAAAAATAATTATAATTTATATATGTTTTTTAAAGGACGATGTAAACTCGTTTGAGTCCAAAGGGGAAAATAAAAGTATGATTTTAACATATAAAAAAGACAAATTAAATGTTAGTATAGTTTATCATAATCCTTCTATAGAATAGCTTTAAAATATAAAATAAAAAAATGTGATCTAAAATGAAACGCTTTTCTTGAAACACGTGTTCCGGGAAGGGGTTAATATTTAATTTAAACAAACTTAAGCTGGTCATTGCTGCTTGAAATACATGTTGTTATAAAAATAGATTAATTGAGAACCATAGAACATTAATATGCAAAAATATGCTGTAAATTCTTGAAATCATTAAAAGAAAATATTATTTGCTTAGAACATCATATAGGGGAACTTTGAAGCGAAGTTGAAGAAAGAATACATTTTCTTTTCGATGTCCATCAAAAAGACGCATTGAAAAATTTCATATTCATTGCCTCTTCTTCTAGTTAGATGATAACTAAATTATAAATAAATTGAATTCTGTAATAAAATAAACAGAATTTACAATTGAATTAAATGTAATGATTTTGAAAACAATTAAAAAAAGCTAACAGAAATAAAATAAGTTATATTGGCCTAAGAAAAAAGTGGTATACAACTCTATGCATACGAATTTTCAACCAGCACTTTCAAATATAGTGAAGGAAGTGCTAACTAAGCAAGAAGAAAATTAAAATCTGATACATGTTATCATGCATGCATAAATGCAAAACATATACCACAGTGGTAATAAAAATAAAATATTTTAACAATATTAATGTGAAAATAAGATAATGACCTATAAACATGCAATGGCTATTTTTTACAACATTGACAATTATGCAATAACAATACTACTTACTATTATCAAGCTGAAAATATGTGTAGTAAACTGGTCAGAATATTTGTATTAATTTTCTAGAATAAGGTTAACTGAAACATTTTTCACAACCGGGTTCAGATCTTGAGACCTTTCAAGAAATTGGAATGTCGCAGTCGACGTTGATCATTGCGCTAATTCCTCATGAAGCAGTCTGAATGATTGAGGTACGGTGTAGATGTCCAAATGTCATATATAAATGAAGCAGTCTAAAGTATTTTTTCATATTTTGATAAAGAAATCATTTTAACTATTAAAATTTGTTTTAAGACTTTCTTAATCAAGACAATAATTCGAGAAGTACAACTATTTTATATGTTACAATTGTTTTCAATGTTCGCTTAATATGCCGCTACAATTATTATATTTTCACATTAAAAATGGCTTAAATATGTTTTCTAATAATAGTGATAAAAACTGCCTCAAAATCGTACATATTCCGAATGATATTAGCATTTTTATTAGGAAGAGCTGCCAATGTGATGTGTAGAGCTCGGAAGTTTAGATAAAAAGAGGTCAATTTTGGTAATAACAAACCCTTAATTCGTCATTTTTAGGTAAAAACCCAAATAGAGACAACATTTTTGATTTTGAACAAAAATTGCAAAACTAACAAAATTGTTCCCAAATTTCTTCAGTAAAGTTGAAAGTGTTGGAAGTAAGTACACTTTTGTAAATTGAAAAAAATCCCTCAACAGCCACATATGTTGTTTTGTGCATACATTAAAACAATTTTGTGGGGAGAGATAGATTTAAGTCGACTTCAGAATCATGCCTACACAATCCCCAAAGATGAGGAACATTGGGTTTGATATTTTTCAAATAATGTTCTCTTCATGTAATTGGCTGCATTTTGGCACAAAAAATTAGTACACAGCAGAATTGTTGAGCTTGTGAAATTGTATGTTGACAGCTGTGAACATTTGAGAAAGGTGATAAGCAAAATTGTGTTTGTTTGAAATTTAATATTGTGCAAATAGTATTAAACTTAATTACCCTGGAAAATTGTTGAGAAGGGTAGAGGTTCTGAAAGCAGTGCTTAGCCACATTATCAGTTTATAAAATAATTTGGGTAATAATATGATAACACATGACAAATTATTGAGAATTGAAGAATTGGGTCAATTCCACTATGGTTGCTATGGTAACGACGAATAAAAGGGACAATTTTCTGTCAAAAAATCTCTGCCATGCAAATTCGAGCATAAAGGTAAGTGTTTTACATAATTGTACCAAATTTCATTCATATACAATGCTCCATTGGGGAGAAATTTTTGACACAATTGGCAATATCAGTACAAAATCGAATTTTGAAATATTACGTGATAAAGTCAAAGAATAAGGTAATTAATTTTCTCACCCAAGTAAAGTTTTCATTCTGTACCAAGAACTTTTATTAACAAATTCAGGCAAAGCATCATTTCTATGTGGTGTATCACTTTACAATGATGTCTTTTCGACACTAGTTCCAGGTGACATTTAGAAATCATCAACCACAATTTGAAATGGTCAATTTACATTTAGAAATGAAAAATTACATTTAGAATTCGTCAATTAACATTCAGAAATCATTAATTAACATTCAGAAGGTATCAATTAAAATGTCTCCGAAGTGAATTTATTTATTTCATTGACAGAATACCATATATTATATATGATGGATTACGGGTTAAGAATAACACAATACAATGATAATATAATTACATGGAGAGAAGCATCAACTGATAAAATAGTTAAATAAAAAACATAAAACATTACAATTTTAAAAGAGTTTTAATTACCAACATACATGTCTTCCAAATGAAGGGCAGCTGGATGAAAAGACGTGCTATGTTGAATGATCCCTTGGGAGATTTGCTATATTCCTATCGACTAAATTTTGAAGATATTGGGTCAATTACACCAGTTCCAATAATGGGAGGCAAGGTAATTTCATTTTTTACCAGCGATTTTAATTTATTTCAGACACCTTCAATTGGGTTTAACATTGGACTATAAGGCGCCAATCTCAAAGTTGAAGATTGTTTTCCAGCAACTGCTTCCTCTAAGCGACAATGACAGACTGCATTATCACAAATGACGACCAGTTTGCCAGCATTTTGTTGCTCACTCTCCTCAAGATGAGTATTGAGCTCCTCAACAAATTAATTTGCAAAAATCGATGTGAATTAACCTCTTTGAGTATTCATCTTAAGAATGCCAAATGTGGAAATTGCTCCTAAAATAGTTTTACAAATATCATTAAAAGAGTTTGAATTTGAAACGTGTAACCAGAATGACCTGTGATGCTTCTGATCTATACATCGAAGTTATGAATATTTTTTGGATAATAATGCACGTGCGCAGTGAACTGAATTGAATAACTGTGCGTTGAATTTTGGCTTTTTAATGTTGACACCATGTAAAATAAATTAATTTATTGTTTCTGAGTAATTTATATTAACTTAATAGCGATATGTAATAGTCCTCTAGAAGGAGGAAGAGTTATTGTTGCCCTACAACCTTTTCTGCTTCGTCTAAATCCCTTTCGGCAAAATAAATGAAAATTTGTTTAATCCAAGTGGATGATTTCATTTCCGGCCTGAATAATTTATTCAACTTAAGCACATATTTCCTGCGCTATACTTTATTTGGAAGAGCATTCATACCAACTGGTTCATAATGTAGCCTCTTGATTGTATACAATTTATTCTGCAAGTAATTTCCCATTGTTGATATACTAAAATTCTTTCCAATTTCTACACACACTCTATTCTTTAGATGTTGTAGTGACACTGTTGGATTTTCGTCTATCCATTCTACTAGCTTATCAGTTTCTTGGTCACTCATAATATTTGGTTTCTTTGAATCATGCTTCTTAAAATCCATTTCCCCACTCCTTATCCAGTAATATGCTGTTTTGTATTTAATTGCCAGCGTTTTTGCTAAGTTTATCCAGTCCCCTCCTTTATTTGCTATTTAAACAATACGCTGCAACTTCTTATTCACTCTTCTGGATATTTGGACTTTCGACATATTTGACAACTGTTGTTATTTTCTAGCCATTTACTCAAGCAATTTTCGTGCAAAATATGTGTGCATGGATTAACCTCATACACAACGTTCCTTTGCAAATTTTTTCTGCAAATTGCGCAATCATGAATGAAGCTCACCTAAAAATTGTGATATATACACATTGCTAAAACAGTTTATATGTAACTAAACTATAGGTTTGTTATTTAAACATTTCTTTTTAAATTGAAACTTTAGTGTAAATAGTATATTACTTTAGATTACATTAAGAGTATGGTGTTATTAGAAGTTTCATAAAGTAATAATATAATTAATAAAGAAATGTTAAGATGCTTGAAGTTGGCAAAACAACTAAAAAATTGGCCTGGCTATTGTAAATTAGTTGCTATTTTTGAAAAGATGCATCGCAATTCTTATTATACTCGAGTTGTTAAAACTGTATTTTACAACTTACTGTATTATTTCCAAACATTGTATCTTTTTAGAAATATTGAATCTTGATAACGAGAAAAACAACAAGTGAATATGGAATATATCTATAATAATTAAGGATTCTTAATTTTTAATGATGTCTGAATGTTAATTGACGAATTCTGAGTGTCGTTTTTCATTTCTGAATGTAACTTGACGCTTTCTGAATGTATTGGCGAATTCTAAATGTCGTATTTCATTTCTGAATGTAAACTATGCTTTTCTAAATGTTGGTTTTGATTTCTTCGACTTAGTAGTTTTGGAGGAATCATTTCATTGCTTGAGTCGTCCATTGATATTTTTAGAATCTATTATGAACAGGAGAAAATCAGCGTAAATATGTCCAAATAATATCAATACATAAGTTTTAAATTCAACTAAACAGATTTCAACATTGAACGCTGATTGTTGAATTTGACAAATATGGAAGAGTTCCTTGCTCTTGGGCCAATGAAAATAAAGCTTAGCAAATTAAATGACTTTAGGATTTTTGACAGTCTAAATCAAGAAGGGAGCACAGAACTTTTTGAAATCGGAGTTAGGAATCTTGAGTCATATCAAAATTCAAATATAATGAACTTTGAGATGAAGAAAACAAGATAATTTGTAGCATTTAATTTCTAATAATTTAGTAAGATTATTAAAAATCTTAATATTGGAATGGACTAATATCACAAAAAGACAATTTTAAGATAAAAAAGAAATTTTCTTTAAAAAATTTTATTTTTCAAGGGGTATACTTTTAAAAGCTTATAATTCAAAAATTAATGAAGATATCTAAAAGAAAAATTCAAGTTAAAAACGAATTGGCTTCAAGTACTAAAATATTTTTTAAAAAATCACAATTTTCAATGAAAATATTTTAAGCACAGCAATACACTTTAGTACAAATTTTCAACATTAGAATCAAACACATTGATCAATAGAAGAGTCAATGTTTCACAATTTTAAATTTCCAAATGGTTTGCTCATTAAAATGGACACGATGCTATTTCTTTAAGGTTAAAGATGCTGACAATGCCTTTAGTTTTTTTATAATACCCTTTGAGTTGCAATGTTGTTTTACATGTCTTCACGATTAATATACATTTTCAATGAATGAAGTACAGGTTGAGGTGCTGTTTCAAATTTGCAGTTCAGGAAATTCTCTTCAATATCTACGTAATTTAGCACTGACACAAAGCAGAGGGAGGGTATTAAACAACAAATAAGTCCAAAAGCATGAAAAAAAATTGCAATTGTGTAAAAAAGAATCTCATATACTTATGGTGATTATTGATGATTAACAACCTATTTATCACTAATCACATAAACCTATCTGTAATTACTCCTACTCAACAGTAAAAGTAAATTATAATTATATTTATTTCAGATTTTTTGTCCAATAAATGTTATTTTAGGGGACTTAATTATAGCATACAATGGAAAACGCACAAATTTTTAGAAAATAGAAAAATCTGCTGAAAAAAGCATCTAGATTTGAAAATATGGCCAGTAAACTAAAAAAAAAATTCATTATTTTTATTAATTTTTATATATATATTTTTAGAAATGTTTTAATTGAATAAAAATTTTGTTAAGGGGAATCAAATGAGCCCAAAGGCTTACATTCTAAAGGATTTTATGTCTATATCCCTGGAACGAGCTGGAGAATCCACAGGGTGCTGAGAATAAGGAAGAAGGGCGCTCAGTATAAAACCCATAGTACTTAGCGTCCACATAAATAATAATATAAATACAAAAAAATATATATATAAACACATAAAGAGATTCAATTTTTATAGATACACTGGATATTTGCAAATAAATATACTTACGTTTTGTAATTTGATTTTCTATAGATATGCAAAGGAAAGAAAAAACTTTCGAACCTAATTATTAGTCATTCACAAGACCTCATTCCCGTATTCTCTCTGCTGTCCAGCTTCTCATCTGGATCTCTTCAAGACTCTTAATCTTTTTTTGCGTTCCTTGCATTCCCAACCTGATTTCCCCAGCTTGAATTGGAACCATCTTCCTGCACACTCGGATCTGGAGAAGGCTGATCTTTTCAATGCTTATTTCGCCTCGAATTTCTCGGATCCTGTCTCTTTCTGTCCAGGCCCTCCTGCCACCTCCCCACTGATTCGCCTATGTGACATCGTCTTCAACTCCCATGATATTTACCTCATGCTTAAGTCCTGCAAGTTATCTGGTCCCTGTTATCCTGACGGCGTCCCATCCTTCGTCATTCACGAAACTTCCTCAACTCTTTCTATCCATTTAAAGCATCTATTCTCGTATATTTGCTCCTCTAAGCGTTTTCCGCCTTGCTGGAAAACATCTTGATCTCTCCACTGCCAAAAATCCAATCAGCTTCCCTCCTCTCAAGTCACTTCTTATCGTCCTATAGCTATTCTTTCTCGGCTGTCAATCATCTTTGAGCGCCTTGTCTTTCGTTATGTTTCCCTAAAGTACGTCACATCATCTCCTCTTCTCAGCATGGTAACCTTCCAGGTCGTTCTACCCTCACTAACTTGCTCAATTTGATTGAAAACTGCTATTTCCACTCTGATCGTAATGATCCTGGTTGCATTATCTTTCTTGACATTTCTAAAGCTTTTGATCTATTCTTCTTGACAAACTACGTTTATTTGGATATGATGCTGATTTTATCGAACTCTTCCAGTCTTACCTCTCCAATCGTCATCAGTGTGTTAAAATCAACTCGTCTATTTCCTCTCCTGCTCTTGTGGCTAGTGGTGCTCCTCAAGGTTCTGTGTTTGCTGTTCTTTTCTTCCTCATTGCTATCAACGACCTCCCTCAATCTGTCCTCAACTCATCCTGTCTACTGTACCTTGATGACACTGCGATTTTCAACTTTGGTAGTTCTTTTGCCTCCAATATTACCTCTGATCTTGAACTTTGGTTTTCCGTTAATAATCTTGATTTTAGTCCAACCATGACATTTGGTATTTCCTTTTCTGTATCGCCCCCTTCTGATCTTCCTCTTTCTGTGAACTTCTCTCCTCATCATCTTGGAGTTCAACTTGTTGCTAACATGAATTGGTCTGGTCATGTGTCCCTTCGCCTACGCAGAAGCGAATACATTACTCTTTGCCCTATTCCGCAATGTTCCCTTTAATTCCATGGCTACTGTGAAACTCTCTTTGTTCAAGTCAATTCCTCGCGCCATTCTTCTCTATGCTTCTCCCTATTGGTGGCCTTCTCGTTCCTTGTTCCACTCTATGGAACGTTTCCACAAGCGTGCCTTCAAATGGATCTCTCCTTTGCCATACAAAGATGCTCTTCTCAAATTCTCCACTCTCCCGCTGTCACTCTACTACCATGCCTGTGATCTCCTTCTGTTCAATCGCTTGCTCACTCGCAAATTGAATCTTGATCCTTTTGATTTCATTACGTTCTTTAATTCTCGCTCTACTCGCTCTGCTGATGTTGTCACCTCATCCCATCTGATGTTGTCATTCGTCATCCCAAGAAACATCGCACCCTTCACTCGTTTTTCAATAGTGCTTGTACTGCTGCTAATTACACCTTGACTCTCAAGCCTCCAACATCCATTGGTTTTTTCCCCGCCGTCGAGCTTTAAGAAATCTTTGATGTCTTTCCTGTTTGCTGAGCCCTTCTCTCCAACTTCGCCTACTCTTCCATCTCCTGTAAATAAAGTCATTCATTATTATTATTATTATTATTATTATTATTGCATCTCACAGCTTCATGCTGGTATCCCTCTCAGCTCGGGGAACTCACCAGTTCCCAGGGAGTCTGAGAGCTTTCCTCAGGACTCTAGCTGTTCCTACCAATGCTGCCTTCTGTGCTACTGCTCCTCCCCACTTTGGTACTCCCAACTCCTCCAAGTATCTCTTATGCTTCTTACTCACTGCTCCTAGTGCTCCTACAACTACTGGGACTACTTCAACTTTCTTTAACTTCCACAGCCTTTCTATTTCCTCTGC
>CABFPE010000005.1:2999897-3016300 GCA_900660155.1 Hofstenia miamia | reverse complement strand
ATTCTGACAAAACTCAATTTATCATCTTTTCATCTAAACAACAACAAAAGCTTACTAAAAATTTTAAAATTAATGTTTGTGATAACGAAATTAGTCAAAGTAAATGTGTAAACTATCTAGGTGTATTATTAGACAATGACTTAAATTTCGATAATTTCTTCTCCCACAAATTAAAAAAGATGGCATGTGGAATAAAATATTTGTACCATTTGCGCCATGTAGGAAAATCATCGCATGTAGAACTAATTCATTCATTTGTCTTAAGTCAATTTAATTACTGTGCATTTCTTTTTCAAAATCTCACATCGCAAAAACGTTCATCATTAGCAAAAATGTTTAACTGGGCATTTAGAACACTTAATTATATTGAAAAACATGAATCCATAACGCAATTAAGATCATCATATAACATTTTGGCCCCGAATTACTTTATTCAGTATCAATCTTTATGTATGATTCACAAATTTATTCATGAATTAAGTTCATTAAGTTTTCTTAATAATTACATCAAAATCAATAAAAGAAATAAAACACTTTTTAGCATCAATAATCGTCAAGATTCATTTTCTTTTAAATGTTCAATCTCTTTGAATGATTTAAGTATTGATATAAAATGTGAGAAAAACTATAAACACTTCAAGAAAAAAATAAAACAAGTTCTATTAAGTAGGCAAACATTATTGGGCATAGATAATAAACTCAACGCATGGTCAAATTACTTTTAAAACTGCCCTTTAATTAATATTGCATATTTAATTAGTTTTGTAAATATTTTTGTCATGTGTTAGTTTATAGTTTTTATATACATTTAAGCAATAAATTTGATTGACTCTTATTTGAAATCATATTCTATGTATGATATTGTTTTTTCAAATAAGGATATAGTTTTCCCGTTTTTGCAAATCTTTTTGCATAATGTAAGCATAGGAATGACTACTTTCGAATTTCAACACTTCCAACCGCTAAAACCAAATTCTCATTTTTGACCGCTGATGTCTTCATCAAAACCACGTCACTATCAAAATTCTTAGGAATGTTTATGCAAATTTTCGTTTTAAAATTATAATCCAAGGTGAAAGGAGCTCCAATACTCTACTTTAACAGGGCTAGTGACATTTAATGAGTCTACAAAAAAGCAAAATAGTTCATCATTTCTCCCAAGGGCTCTAGACTGCCTAGAAACTTAGTGATGAGGATAATTTGAATGCATTTTATAAAATTGTAATTTATCAAAAATAACCGTAGTTAAGACTTTGAATTATAACAAGTACAAATGCTTAAAATTAGGTTGAAACACACCACAATAAATACGTTAACATTTCAATAACAAGATTACAAAATTTCTAAAAAGGTTTAAAAAATGTATTTAGAAACACACAAAACAGGATTTTATATTCAAAATTGGCTGAAATGAACTAAAAAAATATAATTTGCTATAATAGTTCAAAGGAAACAATAAAAGTACTTTACCTTTTAACGTTTGATGCTGCATGACTATTTTTTGTAAGCTGTTGAAGAATAACATCTAAAATCATATATATTCAGAAATCTGCATTTATATTAGTCATTCAAAGGCAATTATATTCCTTAAAATGTGATTAAAATCAGAAAAAAATGATGGGCCTAATATTCAGAAATAAAATTAAATGTCTAAAGCAAAGGGTCAATTTTGTATTATAATTAACAAAACTTGGATTAATTGAAATATGTAATTTAACGATAATTAAATAAAACATCATACCAAAGATAAGTACAGTACAGCGAGCATGATCGTCTACACAAGGTCTTGTCTGAGAGCATCGTTCGGCGACGTAAGCCAATGTACAGTCAGTAGCCAATAGAGGTTGCAATAATGCATTCATTTCAATTTGAGATCAATAAAAAATGTTGTCAAATTTTGCTATAAGATTTTTTAAAAAAATAGAAAGAACTATTTTTAAACAACCAAAAGTTTTGATATTAGTCCATGATTAATAGTTAACAGCGATTTCTTTCTCATAGTTATCTGTTCAACTTGTGTAAACACAAAACTATTTACCTTAAATGCGCGAAAATATTTACAATTGGTCATATATAGTTTTATATTTACCCGTTACAAATGAAATTTGTAACTTTAGAATAGTGTTTGGTTTGGATGCACTTGTGGGTTTCCCTATGTACTTTTTTGAAAAATTCTTTTATTCAAATTTCCAACTTTACCAAAATAAAACAGGATTCGCAAAAAGCTTTTTATTAAATCGTAATCACATAAAACGACGCCAATGTGAATACAAGAATGCCCCATGTACTACAACTAATAGTTTCCGACAATGAGCTCATCTTACACGCTGATATGCTTGCTTTATAAAAAGCAGAATTTACTTTCAAATCGATAACTGGTAATGGAAACACTGCATTTTATACCAATAAGACCCATTCGAAATCTTAAAACAGTAATCATTTTTAGCAATGGACATCTAATTAACAAATTATAATTAACTAATTCAACAAAAAATTTCAACATGAAATGCAGACAATATGAATTTAATTAAATTTGTCGAGGATATTAATTTAACAGTAATGCAATACATTGGTATAAGTGTTTCCTAAGTCGTAATAAAATTAATAGAATATAACATTACATTACACAAAAACTAAAGTATGAAAAAATATAGATATTGCCATTTGAAACACACATTTTAAAATAGCACACATTCGAAAATTAATAAGAGGAATCATTATTTTTTCATCAATTAATAATACACAACTCACAAACAACTAGTGCTAAATAATTGTGACCTATTAGAGGAAGATAATATAGTACATCTTAAAAATAATAATAAATTTCTCGTTATTACAGAATTAAAACTATAGAATAACTTCGTGCAAATACATAAGGGTTCCCAAAGTTACAATGAACATGTTAAAAATGTGAATACAAACTAAATTAGTAAACGTTCATTTTTTAAATTTAGGCCAAGAAAAATCATTATTGTAGAAAAGAAGCTAATATTGGTCATAATTTATGCAGAAATGGTATTGTTAAAGCAATATGTAGAAAAGCAATCTACAATTAAACGTATATAAAACTACACCAGTACTAACTTTACTTCAATTAATTATACAATAGAGTAAATTTATATGAAGAAATGTCAGCGTATTTAAACAAATAACAAGCATAAATATAAAGAATGTCAGTCTAGTCCTAAATTTATTTCGATGGCCGATTTTCAGAAAGACTAATCGTTACATAGATGTCATTAATATATTGTCGTTCCATCATTTTCAAGGCCTTTTGTCCGTTTTCGTAAACACAATAGCGCGCAAAGCCAAAATTCTTACCCCTTGGTTGCTTAAACAAAACCATATTGCCAAATCTTGAAAAGACATCTTCTAATATACTTTCGGGAGGGCATACTGGTTGACAATGCACAAATAAACTAATGACGATGTCGTCATGTGGATGCATAATGTCCGTTGGGGGTAAATCGCATGTACAAGTATATGTCTCTCCAGTATTAGCAACTACATATCTTCGGCCACCAAGAGCAGGATCAGAACCCCAATTATACAGTGAAGGTCGACTTGGAGGCATACTAGCGAATGATAGCCGCACATCAAGGAAACAACCATCGGGAAATTCGAATCCGTGAAGTTTATTAAAAGCATGCCTAGCAGCATCTTCACTGTAGTACTCTACAGTAACAATTGATCTATCAATATCGTAATAATCAGGCCGAGAAACCCGAGCGAAATCTGGAATAATGTCAAACAGCGAACAGAGTCTATCATAGGGACAACACGAATGATAAAGCACTTCCAACATCGAACTCCCGCCTCGTTGATATTTGCTTAAACTAGGTCCAGAACTGCTTCGATGTAATTCTCTAGGCGTAGCTCGAAAACCATGTGGCTGTTCAATTTCGCGTTTACGCGAACCCTTCGGAGTTTGCGGTTCAGCTAAAACCGCTTTATAATGATCCTCACAAAGCTCTAAAGCAAGTGCAGCACTTGACGCTTTCTCAAATTTTATAAAAGCACAAACTCGAGCATTATTTCTACTATTAACAATTCGCACATCCGTAACTTCTCCAAAAGCAGAGAACTTTGTAGTTAATGATTCTCTAGTTGCATTAGAGTCAACTAAAATAAATATCCTCATTAAGCCTTCAGGATTTTCCTCGAAATTATGTTCTTTTTGCTGACCTTGTGCCTGAGCGATGATAACTTTCATAGGACGGCCATTCAAAATTTTTCCATGAAGTTCTTCCATAGCTAAGCAGGCTTGGGAAGACTTAGCAAACTTAATAAAAGACACTCCTTTATATTCATTTGTTGACTTGTCCTTCAAATTTGTTATACGTTCAATGTTACCAAATGGCTCAAATTCAGCTCGAAGGTCATCATCTGTTATATCTTTTGTAGTAAGCACAAACAATCTACTATTTGGAGGATCATTTTCATTGGTTCGAGAATAGTGGCTCATTCTAAAATAAAAATACAATCATCACAAAGTCAAATTTGAATAAATATTAAAGATAAACAATTAATTGACTTTACAATACTTTCCTGTAACTACAAAAAATTTTTATAGGATTAAATCGCAAATGCATGTTCATAATATATTTATTTACGTGGTAGGACACTCTAAGCTTTTCTCTTTTTCAGAATTTGTCTCTTGAGATAACATATAATTAAAAAAAATTAATTATATTTTCCATAGATGCTAAACGTCCTAAATAAAGTACACAAAATCGGGAGGAAAGCATCGATGTTTAAGTCTGAATAAAAAGTCTAGGTTCATAAAACAACTATTAAATACTAAAATCAAAAGTTTATGAAATTAAAGTGTTTTTTGCAAAATGTGTTAGGTTGTTTTGATATTTGCTACAGAAGAATAACAACAGACTTTTAAATAAAACTTCAATTAACTTGAATTTTGAAAGTTAGGGGTTTATTGCAAAAGTTAGAAAACTTATATTTTAAATTTTTATTTATTGAGCAAACAATATTCGACGCATATTTACATCATCCAGTCACAGATTAATTTAATTTTGTATCATCTAATAAATCTTTTCATTAATCAAATGCGGTGACATCCGTTTATTTAGTGATATTTCTGAATATCGCTTTCCAGAATACAAACGAAACGATGAAAATAAGAATAAAATATATAATAAAAAACTTTTTTTCGCATTATATATTATAGACGATCAGGGGAAGCTTATAAAAAATATTTGTAGAAACTAACTATTCAACGTGGTTTACAATTTTCCGGTATCTGAATAAAGATCACCGCAACCGGAAAATGACATTTTCCCCAAGATTCAGCATTTATTTAAATTCTGTGGTATTACCACATCCGTTTAGAAAAATTTTGGATGCGTAGAGTGGGAAATAATGCAAAACTTATAGGAAAACTTGTAGAATAACGACGCGTGGGGCATGTGGAGCTCAGGGAAATAATAAACACTGCTAAGAGTAAAAACAATAAGAAATACAATCAAATAAGTAAAAAGTGCACAATCGATCGATATAGATTGAGTACACGTATAAGACAATTAAATAGAAAAAAATTGATATAAAAATAATTGTAACTAAAACTTTCAAAAAATAACTAAATTTACGCAACCCTACATTTTCCGTTAAAATACGTAAAATAATTTTATTTAAAACCCAAAATTCACTTTATTATATTGTTCTTATTTGTGTATGGATGAAGCATACACAAAACTAGTTTTCTTATTAAATGAGTTACAAAACTTGTTAAATTCACTTTGAATCGAAGTCTGACAAGCCAACCACAAGAGGTAATACCATGGTATCAACTAAATAAAAAGTGTTATATATTTGAAAATAACTGGCAATATCAAATTCCAAAGTCAACTCGATCAATGACTAAGAAACTGCTAAGTACTCCAAAAAAGAACCGCAAAAAAATTGACGACTTAATAAAAACCAATATATTTTTAATTGGCAATATTGTTTTTTGAATGGCAATATTGCATTATATTTGGCAAGAACCACCAATGGAACTTTATTTTATAAGAATTTTTTAGATGTCAAAAATCTGTTCCATTTAACTGCGATTTGGGATGTTTACAAATCTAGGATTCCGCAATAACCCTGACTACATCATCCCTGATTATACAGGGTCAACTACAGTTCATTAGACACAATACTAAAGAGAAGAGGGCCTAAAATTGTACCTTGCGACAATAGCAAATTAGTGGGAAGCTTACTAGACGAAGATTTGGTTAGAGATATAAAGTGCTAATGATTCGATAGGCAACTTCTCGTCACCGAAGAAATATTTCTAGGAATATTCTGCAAATACGAAATGTTATCAATGATCAAATGAAGAGGAATACGATCATTAGCTTTACTCAAGTCCAACGCAAAGAATCCAAGTTTCTCAGTAAAGGAGTACTTACTAAAGGCAAACTGTTTCCTTCTTAAATTCCCGTTGCAAAGAAATAACGAATCAACTTCTTAAAGCATCGGAAAAGCGCGGGAGTAAAACTGATCGGCATGAGATCACCTAGACTGATAAACGTTTAGCAAATGAAGCACTCCCGAATTGAATTTAAGGGAAAATAACCATCTAGATTTAATTTTTAAAACATTCTGCAGAATCGGCGCGAAATAATATACTTTTCCTTAAGAATTTAATATAGAAAAGCCGCACAAACTGTAGCAAAGATGTTCAGCCACTTTAACGAATAATATATCTATCTCATGCACGCATTTAAAGTGAAATTAGAACCTTTATGGCGCTGGACAGAATGGGTAGAATCACCAGCTAAGAACATATTGACTTCAAAATTTACTATATTATTTGAATACAATTAACCAAATCCCACCATATATTTGAAGTTTCTTCGAAGAAACTTTTAAAAATAATGCTTCTACGGATTTCTGTGGAGAGTCGGGATATTGAAAAAGACTTTATATGTTATTTCTGCTGGAGGAGATGCTTAATAAGGATCCTATAAATAATTTTAACGTTCATAAATCTTATCCTGATGAATTCAGATAATGCCGTAATTACGGTCAGAAACAGCATTTAAAAAATACATGCAGACGAGATTATGAGATGATTCAAAGCTGACTTCTATGATTTTTCAAAGATGGGAATTGCCGTGCAGGCTTAATATTTAACCAAGGATGAGCCAATATTAAAAATTGAGAGTAACCGACATATTTTCATTAAACACGTATTATTTCAAATAATTGCAAAGGATATAATCTGGGAATTATCTCTTGTATTGGTTATGAACATTCTAGTGAAATTACAGGCGGTATTGCAAATCAACGTACTCTGATATCTTAAAGCCGAAATGACATCAAATCACACGCTATGGGTTTACGTCATGATGTGTTAAAAATCCCTTTTTTAGCATTTGCATACAAATAATGCATGAACTCTTAAAGCTTAAAATATTTCACAGGCAATTCATAAATAAATTAATATATTTAAAATGATCTTAGTCAAAAATGAAAACAATTTATATTTACTACATTAAGACTCAGTTCTGAATGCTATCAATTAATATAAATTTTTTCTCTTTCTTTATATCAAGCAAATTGACAATATCGAGTTGCATTCACAATCGCTACCAACTTAGGCATAGGCTTTGAGAAAATTCAAACTAGGATTTATTCTGTTCTAAGTAAATATTTTGATTTCGTGTTAAATTCTTTTCGTCCAGTAACAAAAGACAATTTTCATTTGGTCTTGCTGAATGCGGGATGTTCACTAAAATTTAAATTTAAAGATTTTTCGCTAAAAATGTTAAAATTAGTTTAAATTCCTTAAAAATAAAGAAACCAATAAAAAATACTGGCTAATTTTTGCAGAAATTCGTCACTACCTTTCTAATCACAAAACTCTTATTTTGTAAAATGAATACAAAGAAAATATAATAAATGTCTGGAAATGGAAAGTTAAATGGTAGTGACATCAACTTACAAAAAAGAGTCAGGGAATTTCTTCAAAATTTATTAAATATTTTTTAATAGTTGCTTTTTTGACAATGTAAACTAAATTAAACAATTGTGGCTAAAAATATTTAAATTTAAATTTTAGTGAAAATCCTTCATTCCTCACACATGAACCAGGGTTTTCAAGTACTCAGAATGTTAAGAACTCAAACTTGATTGAGCTCACAAAACTAGGAAGAGAATTTAACAATACTCTAACTGAATCTCCATAAAAAATCCACTCAAAAATACCATAAAATTTGAATTATTTTAAATTTCAGTTTCTCTATAGATCATAAATAATTAATTTTTAGCAAACTTAGAATTATTGTATAATAAATTGTATTTTGAACAAAAAACTCAGAATTAGAAAAAATTTGATTGAATGTGAAATTTTCTTCAAAAAATACTCAAACTCATACTTGAAATGAAAAAACATGAACTAAGATAGAGTAACTTGAGTTGAAAACCCTGACATGAATTACTTCCAGTTTTGTCATCAGTACATCACAATTAAAAGTCCTATTACTCTTATTGAATTTCATATTTACTTTGGTATTACAAGTATAATATTAAAAATAACAGTTTTCTTACTTCATACTCAATGAATTTTTAAGGATGTTCTTCATAAGCAGCTCTTATATGCTGTAGTAATGGGTACACTTAAGATGATAAACTAGCATATATGTGCAAGGTAATTATAGCATTTGTTTGTTACTTCTTTTTTTATTATACTTTTAACTTTACACCATTATGCCACACTCCCCCACCAGCATCACTAATTAAGAATGATGTTCTCTTTCCTAATTTGTTCAACTTAGTGTTGAATTTTTCATAATGTTTCTCATATAAGTGGAGGCCTTTAATTACTATCATCAATGTCATAATTGCATCAATTCAGCTTGTGTATGTTAATTTACAATGTATTACCATGATTTCAATATTGATGCTTCATTGAATAATGCTCTAATGTTATTTCTGACTTCTTCATTTGTTATCTCATCTGGGTTATTCTTCCCCAGCCATATCATTGTTATGACCTCTAATCTCTGTGTGACGTTGTAGCATTTATATTTGTTGCTCCACAGCTCTCCCTACACTATGCTGTTAATATCAGAAAAGAGTATTACTTTTTTGTTGGCCTCTTTTCAATTTCTGCTCTCTCTTTTTCTATCTGTTTGCAAATGGGTTCACCTAGAGATCATATGGTGTCACTTTGCCCTCAATTTAGATCCTTTATTATTGTCATTCCTGAGCAATGTTGCTTTGGTTTTCTGGTATGATTCATCTCATAAATTTTCCAAGGCTTTTTCTTTTGTACTAATGTACATATTTTCTTCATGCCAGAATGCCTTTGCAACTCTTTTGTCTTTTAACCTCCAAATCAGTAAGAGTATCAGAAAATATATCATTAGGGTGGTGTACATTGTAGCAGGATTGTCATCATGTGTTTTTTGATGTTTCCATATGTGCCTTCCATTTTCACAGTTGTTGTTATTCTGAGTATTGCTGGGTAGTTCTTTTTCAAAGTTTTTATATTCTACCAGAATGAGTTTGTTAAGCCATTCTTCATGAGTTTCTGTGCTATCACTGCTGGTATAGTTATTTTTGAAGTTATGCATTCAATATCAACTGCCAGTTGATTCTGTGGTTGTAGCATTTGTTTTAATGCAATTTTTGTAAGCACCTCTGTACACAACAGCTTGATAAGTGATTTTGTCTCCTTTTTTATACTTCACCATATATTCTTGGACTATATTGATTCAACATTCTTGCTTGATTGTTATTTCCACTAGCAATCTATTATCATCTGTATTAACCCATGATATTTCACTCAGACTGTGATCTCCCCAAGTCTCTAGGTTTATTTTATCTAACTCTCTTTTTGTCTTTGACATTAAGGCAATATCCAATGATTGTAGTGGCTGGTTTTCTCTGTCCATTTCCTCCTGAGATTTGCTGCACATCTCTATAATTTGTATTGGGTAGGTTTGTCCTTCTTTCTCATTACTTTGGATGTTTTCATCATTTTGGCAAATGCACATTTTGGGTAAATTTCATTTGCACCTGTTCTTCTTATCTTCTTTACAATCCCTGTAGTTTAAGCTTGCTCTCTTCTCATTAGGTTACTTGTAGTCATCTATGGTTGCTGTTTCAGTGCTCTTAATTTGCTGTTTGATGTCACTCCCCAAATATATTTCTTTGTAGCATTGCTCAGTCTGTGTATTTTGCTTGGACAGATTCCTGTGTTGTTTGCCAATTCCATAATGCTTAGCCTTCCCAATGTGTGTTCTTTTGTCATTAGCTGTGTGAATTACTTTTCAAATTTCTGTGGTGGTTTCTTTGTTGGTGATAGTGTTGTTAAGCTTATGGTTTGTAGTATCCAATTTTTGACATTGCCTGTAATCAGTGATAGTGTGAATTCATGTTTTCTATTATTTCCTATCAATTGTATTACTTTTCTTGGCATTGGGAGTACCAGTTGTCATTTTTTGTTAGGATGATTGCTAGTATCCACATTGATGTTCAGGCTTTTATCTCTGGTGCATTGATTTCATTGAATATAATATTTTTGAAGTTGTGATGTGAACCCATATCATAAGCTCTTCTTATTTCAAGTAATGCTTTCTCTAATGTTCTATGATATGTTTTAATTGGTGATTTGATATCTATTAGGCCATCTATCTGGGATTGGTTGGTCCTGTAATATCCTCTACCAGGCTTTATCACTGTTGATTCATTGTTACCTCATAACATTGACTGTGTTATTGCTGGTAAGGATTTATTAATGTTACTGCTTGCTTAGTTTCTTCTATTACATTATGTAACCACAATTAACTATTCACTTTTTAGGTGACGAACCAAAGTGGTAACCTCTGCATGGATCTTTCAGTGGGCGTCTGCCTGAAGCAGATCTCCACATCCAACTCCACCATTCCTTCCAGTGTTTGAGTGCCACTTCTCAGCTCAATGAAGATAGCTTATCTGTACCCTACATTAGCTCGGTGCTTACTCAAGGCATGACACAACTCGACTTAATCTCTGTTGTGTGAAAGTGTTATATCTGTTTGCAACTGGAAACTGTCACTAGTTGTTCATTCAATATTACATGTAGCCATTACCAAAATATATTGGCTTTATTAAATATACAAATATTGAACAACTTCCTAACTTACATTTATAATTACTACATGTAAGGTCATTATCAGTTGATTATAGGTCACTTAATTTGGATCTAAAAATATATAGATATAATCCCTAAGGTTTGGTTATCCAACCATTTGTTGAAGGTTAATTATCTAATACATGTAGTTGGAAATGCTAGTCAGCTAATCAAGAGAAAACCCCTATACCTAACTTAAGTGCACTTTCATGATCNTTGACTTAATCTCTGTTGTGTGAAAGTGTTATATCTGTTTGCAACTGGAAACTGTCACTAGTTGTTCATTCAATATTACATGTAGCCATTACCAAAATATATTGGCTTTATTAAATATACAAATATTGAACAAATGTAGTTGGAAATGCTAGTCAGCTAATCAAGAGAAAACCCCTATACCTAACTTAAGTGCACTTTCATGATCTGGCAC
This sequence comes from Hofstenia miamia, assembly GCA_900660155.1. Classification (NCBI taxonomy): domain Eukaryota; kingdom Metazoa; phylum Xenacoelomorpha; order Acoela; family Hofsteniidae; genus Hofstenia; species Hofstenia miamia. The sequence goes on along the minus strand of CABFPE010000005.1, from coordinate 3,004,748 downwards.
AGAGACCCTTGAATCGTTCCCTGTGATGGATCCAGACCACTACTAAACACTGCTTGATTAGCTAGACATCATATTAATAATCAAACCATTAATAAGATGAAATAAATAGAATTCGGAGTAAAATTCTTTATCAATGCTTACAATAGTTTTAATCATATTTATAGTAATTTGAAGAGAAGTACCTGTTGATTTAAATTTAAACATCTGCCAAGATGGTGGCTAAAAATAATGTAAGTGACAATTTGTCGAAAATGTTTAATCAACAGATACAATTATCTCAATTTCAACACATGTTATTTTCTTGGTTGCAATATACAAAATCAAACTGAAATAATCACACTTGATTTAATCATAATATTTTTAAACACTTCTTTTTCAATCTTAGTTCTTCTGCAACGTTTTGCAGCTTATTTCTGTTTTATCTTTTGGATGATGCTACAGTCCCTTTTGATCTCATTCCATACATCTGAGATTTGTTTTAGGTGTTCAGGTGTTTGGTTCACACTACATTTCAAGTATATATTGTTTATTGTAGTATCATCCAAGAAGAATAAGATTGAAAACAATTATGATTAAAAATATACTGTAAAAAGTTATGATCAGTTGAGATTAATTTGTACAATGCAACCAAATAGAAATAAGTGTAATTAATTCAAGATTAGTATTTGTCAATAATAATATTTTTATTGAAACAAAGGGGCGAAATTGCTTCCATTATTTTTAGCCTCCATCTTGGCAGACAAATGATTTAAAATTCAAAATCAACAGGTACTTTTCTGAACAACTATAAATAGATTAAATTTCATGTAAGCAATTGATAAAGAACTTTCTTCAGAAATCTTATATTGCTTCTTTGATACAGTTTGAATATTTAATATGATGTCAAGCTAAATGAGTTGTGTTTAGTAGTAGTCTGGATCCATCATGGGAATGATTCAAGGGTCTTTGTGCCATACTACAAAAGTGCATTTAAGTTAGGTATAGGTTGATTTATTCTCATTTAGCTGACTACTGATCATTATCTACATGTATTAAACATAACAAATTCAACATACAGCTGGTAAGCCAAAACCTAGGATTTATATCTATATTATTTCAGATCCAAATTATTGACAATAAAGTGACTGATAATGTGACTAGGCATGTAGTAATTATTAAATGTAAGTTAGGAAGCTACTGTATATTAAACTAGTTAATAAAGCCAATATATTTCAGTAATAGTTACATGTAATATTAACTACACAGCTAGTGACAAGTCAGGTTGTATGAATATGAAACACTTTTACAAATAGAGTCTAAGTATAATTGTGTCTTGTCTTGAGTATACACTGAGCTGGGATACGGTACACATAAGTTATATCAATGAGATGAGAAGTGGAACTCAATCAAGTAGATCATCAGCAAACAAGTGAAACTGGATGTGGAGATCAGCTTTTGGCAGATGCCCACTATTGATTGTGGGAGGAGATACTGTGTGGCTTCATCAATTAAATATTGGATAGTTACATTTTGTTAATTTAAATTAATGGAACTAAGTGAAATCCAAAGCTGTGTTGAGTTAGTAAATCCCTACCCACAAGTAAACACAACCAATGTTATAAAGTAACATAGAAGCAACAGTGATAATGCCTGGTAGAGGATGTTACATAGTGACTGTGACAGTGAATAAGAACAGCCATATGGAAAAGAATTTCTTTTTTCTACTGAAGGCAAACAGTTGCTTCTTAAGCAGAACACAAAGAATTTCTTCTAAAGCCAAGGAAACATTCAGTGGAACAATTCATACACTTTAACATTATCTATGAGTAAAAGTGGAATTATAAGCACCATGACAACAACATCAGAATTCAACAGTCAATGAAGAGATTTACCCATACCTAGAATAATGCACTTTAACAGGATCCTGAAATCATGACCAAAAGGGGTGCCACTACAAACCAGATGAAAGAATGACTAAGGGAAAAAAAGGCAGTGCAAAAAAACAGCACCCAGGATATCAACACCCAGAGCTACATGCTTATCATCATATTCTATAGAAAACTCATCCTCCAGTACTGAATTACAGTCTCTACACTCACCCCCAAGACAAGCCCCCAAGAAATAATCAAAATGCTAAAAAGAAGTCAAGAAACAGAAGCACTCTTGAGGAGTGAAATAGAGCAATTGACTGATAAATTTAAACAAATGGAGAGTGAACTATTCCAAAATGAGATTAAAACTCTTACTCAACAACTATCAGAATCTAATAAATGATTCCTGGAACAAATAGACAGCTGATAGAAGATAATGATATACAATCAGAAGAGCTCATGCAACTAAGAGACAAATTGAGATTAATACAATTGAATGAAGAAGAGAATTGAGGAAATATACAGACCCACAAAATAGAATTTTGAACAAGGAAAGAGAGTGAGTTGCAAGCACCAACCATGACTGCAGACAGAAGAACAAGATATGAGGAATTGGTGAAGAAATGGAGATAAGCAGAAACTCATAAATGAAATTATGAGAGAAGTGACCACCCAATTACAGGATGAGGATATGATCAGAAATCAAAACAAACCAAGGTATGAAAGTTTGATATCACCACGAATTATAACTAATGACACCATACCCTGTAAGGCAATGTTATAAAATTCAACCAGAGGGTAGATAAATATAACTCAACATTTGTTGAATGGCTGCAAATGTTTGAGATTAAAATGGCAGAAAGAGCAGTAAGCCAGCAAGCAGCACCAAGACTTCCACTACATCTTATGGGAACAGCCTACCAGCATTATCTGTTAATGGATACAGAGACAAAAAGGAACTATGAACTACTTATAGGAGATTTCATAGATTACTATGAAAATGAAAACTTTAAAAATCAGTATCAAATAATTCTAAATGCTACTAAAATGAAGAAAACTGATGATATACAGAACTATATTCAACAAGTTGAGTGATTGGTAATGCTAAGTTCAAAAGAAAATAGATAGAGACACTCTAACATGGAGAAGCAATCTGAAACCATGACCTCCAAGNTGAGTGATTGGTAATGCTAAGTTCAAAAGAAAATAGATTCTCAAAATATGATCTATTTTGCATATATGCAAAAGAATGCCAGAGAGTATCAGGACACAATTTGAAATTAAGTGTGATGAAGACAAAGAACTGGAGAAGATGTTTCAAAAGGCAGTCAACATTTAAGCAACAATTGAGAACAATACACAAATCTACAAGAAAGCTGATTGGAATAGAGACACTCTAACATGGAGAAGCAATCTGAAACCATNAGTTTGATATCACCACGAATTATAACTAATGACACCATACCCTGTAAGGCAATGTTATAAAATTCAACCAGAGGGTAGATAAATATAACTCAACATTTGTTGAATGGCTGCAAATGTTTGAGATTAAAATGGCAGAAAGAGCAGTAAGCCAGCAAGCAGCACCAAGACTTCCACTACATCTTATGGGAACAGCCTACCAGCATTATCTGTTAATGGATACAGAGACAAAAAGGAACTATGAACTACTTATAGGAGATTTCATAGATTACTATGAAAATGAAAACTTTAAAAATCAGTATCAAATAATTCTAAATGCTACTAAAATGAAGAAAACTGATGATATACAGAACTATATTCAACAAGTTGAGTGATTGGTAATGCTAAGTTCAAAAGAAAATAGATAGAGACACTCTAACATGGAGAAGCAATCTGAAACCATGACCTCCAAGTAAGCCCTATAATGAAAAAAACCAGAAAAAATCATAAAAATCAAATGAAAGGATGGAAAGACTAGAAAAGTAAGAGAAAAGGACATCAAGTGCTACAGCTGTGGACAGAAGGGTCACAAAAAACCTGATTGCACCAGATAGATAAATGTCATTAGAGATGAAGAGGCATATTATGACAATGAAGATCTGATAGAAACAGAGAACAAAATGAACATAGTATCACAGACTAACAATGAGTTGGAATGCTAGCTAGAGTGCAAACTCATAAAAATAATGATCCTGATGAACTTAGATACCATAAATATGATAATGATAACAATTAATAGCATAATGACCAAGGCAATGATCAATACCAGATCAGCAACTTTGTTAATTACAGACAAGTGGGCAATGAAATTGGGTTTCAAATCAGAAGACTTGAACAGTTGCAATAAACAATTAATTAATGTGTCAACATGAAAAGAATAATAAACACAGTACAGATGAGAATAGTGAACATGACATTTTAGCAATTGCTCGTAGTGGTGGATACTCACAACAATCTGCTACTGTACAAGGTTATATTGGGTGATGCTTTTCGTTAACAAACCGATTTCCTCTCATAGTAGCTTCTCTGTTTCATTGTTCTTTCTTAGAATTTCCATTATTTCCGGGGTTCCTGGTTTGGACGACGATTCATGTCTTGTCGACNAGGAAGAAATCAAAACAAAGAGTAAGAAGGAGGACACAAAACAATTACTTTTGAATTGCAGGAAGACATTCACCTACAGCCACATCAATGAAGGATGCACATAATAGAGACAGAAGTCCCAATAACAGCTGACATAATGCTATATGACAATAAGGGAATCAATATAAAGAGAGTATCAATGCCATCCATTGTTTGCATAGTAATGAATGGAAAAGGGAGAATACCAATCCTCAATGCAATGAACCAAAACATTTACTTAAAGAAATCTCAAGGAAGGATATATGGAAAATACATCAAATCCAACATCAGACTCATTTGGAAGTAATAATGTTATTCTCAGGAGTCAATGACATAGTGTGGATGGACATCTGGGAGAAGAAATACCACTACTATGACGTCACAAAAAGAGTAGAAATCATAACCATGATGAGAATAA
>CABFPE010000005.1:2988091-2998897 GCA_900660155.1 Hofstenia miamia | reverse complement strand
TTGCCTAGCTGCACATTTAATTAAATAATCAAACCAGATAAAGTAGAAATGAAAATTAAATAAACTCGAAGAATTTATTGTTCATCAAAATTATGGTTGAATCAAAGCTATTTATAAAATTTCTACAAAAAGTACCTGCCGATTTTAAAATTCAAATGATTCATCTGCCAATATGGCTGTTCATACATAAGCATTAGTTTGCTCAATTTAATTTGTCAATTATCTCTTGATCGGCTAACAAGTTTCTTATTTTGACCAATATTAAATCTTAGTTGCATTTTACAAAAATAAACTAAAGTTCATTAACTAAATTTTTACAATCAATTTCAATTAATAATCATTCAACGTGATTCAGCTTTAGTTGCCTTTTTGGATGATGCTACAAGATAACATCAGTTTCTTTTACAATGATGTGGCAAATATGAGGAGCTTGAGAAAAGTCTTTGCATTCTTCTACCCAGACACAGCAATAAGAGAAGATCTAGCCCATACCAGCCATGCCAACTCACAAATGACAATAATGATTGTGTTAAAAGGGATACAACTGTACCAAAAATACTATGAGATATTTTCAAAAAAGATCAATGAACTGTGAGAGATAACACTGATAGCAGATAATATCATAAAAGCAAAGTTCCTAAAATATGTGAACACATTAACTACAGAGAGAGGCAGTTTTCAAAATGACAAACCAATTGGAATTCAAGAAAACTAAATGGGAAGATCAACAAGCAGAATTAATAATGTGAGAAACAGACACCCTAGTACATGGAGAAGAGCTGTCCTAAGAATAATGCAAGCTGAGGAAGGCATGTAGCATCATCCAAATTCATTTAAGCTGCTAATTTCAATTAAGAAGAATAAGATCAAAACCAATTATGATTAAAAATACATTGCAAAAAGCTATGATCAGTTTAGATTAATTTGTACAAAGCAACCAAGTAAAAACAAGTGTAATTAATTAGAGGTTAGTATTTGTTGATTATAATATTTTTGTCAAAATGAAGGGGTCAAAATAACTTCCATTATTTGTAGCCACCATATTGGCAGACAAATGATTTATAAATTCAGAATTGACAAGTACTTTTCTGAACTATTTTAAATAGATTAAATTCAATGTAAGCAATTGATAAAGAAATTCATTTGGAATTCTTATCTTGTTTCTTTGCTATGGTTTGAATATTTAATATGATGTCAAGCTAAACAAGTTGTGTTTAGTAGTGGTCTGGATCCATTCAAGGGTATTTGTGACAGAACATGAAAGTGCACTTAAGTTAGGTATAGGGGTTTTCTTCATTTAGTTGACTACCAATCATTATCTACATGTATTAAACATAACAAACTCAACATATTGCTAGTAAGCCAAAACCTACAATTTATATCTATATTATTCCAGATGCAAATTATTGACAATAAATGACTGATAATGTGACCAAGCATGTAGTAATTATTAAACGTAAGTTAGGAAGCTGCTGTATATTAAACTAGTTATAAAGCCAATATATTTCAGTAATGGCTACATGTAATATTAACTACACAGCTAGTGACAAGTCAGGTTGCATGAATATGAAACACTTTTACAAATAGAGTTTTAGTTGAATTGTTTCTTGTCTTGAGTATACACTGAGCTAGGATAGAGTACACATAAGTTATATTAATGATCTGAGAAGTGGATAATTGGTGAACAATTAAAACTGGATGTGATCTTTTCAAACTTAAGTTTCAAATTTAGTAATTTTCCCCTCAAGCTATTGAGTATGTGTAATTGCTTGTTTAATTTGTGGGGGAAACAAGCTAACTTTTGTAAAACAGTAAATATTTACCTTCTCCTGTAATAAATAGGCAACTCAATGTTATCAAACATCAAATATATTTCATTCTCATTGGATAACATTTGCTCTTTTATTATTTTATCATTTACTAACCTTTTTAGCTTTGGTATGAAATTTACAATAATGCAATTGTAAGATCCTGTGATAATGGGGGGGAACTCCACTGTGCCTGGGGCAATAACTTGCTCTTTGACAGATGTGAGCCCATATTGTGGTCACTTTAGGCTACATATAGGCCTAGGAAATAAAAGACCTACTACATCTATCAATTGAAAATGCACAAACTATCACACAATGCAAATATACTATGCTGTTGGTGTACACAAATATGTGGAAACTACACGTTATTTAATATATTTATTACATGAGCTGAGATGATAAACACAGAGCTAAATTTGTTTTATTGAGCTAGAAATTACAACTTGAGACACATGATTAGCACCTGTGGTGGTTGATTTCTGCACATTCTCTTCTTCATCAGTGGGTGCATTATTTTCTTCTAGCTTCCTAAATTCAGTTAGTAATTTTTGTCCTAGTGTGGCCCTGATTGCCACTTTACTTGGGGCACAATCAAGTATGAACTGTTCATTATAGTCTGGCATGTTGAAGGATGGTAATTTTGCCAGTTCTTCCTTGATGTTATCCAACTCCTCCTTCTCCTGCCAGGTCCATACAAATGGTACTGATTTTCTCATTTGTCTAGTCATTTTCACTGTTCTACTGGATATGCTCAAAATGAAGGTGCTGTAATACTTTCTTTAGTTCCATGATCTCCTGTTCCTCTTCATTCTTTATCTCAGGTGTTCTATATATGTCTTCTTCTTCTGCTATGCCCTTGAGTCAGCCTTTGGGAGTACTTGCAACTTTGATGGTTTTCGTCCACTCACCCTTGAGTTGGCCATATGGAGTACTATCTGCTTTCATTTGCAAGTCCTCAAATCAACTATGCAAATTACTTGCTCCATTGTCACCTCCTATTGCCTTCCAAATGAGTCTGATGTTGGATGTAATGTACTCTCTGTATATCCTTACTTGAGATTTCTTTAGATTATCATTTTGATTCATTGCATTGAGGATTGGTATTCTTCCCTTTCCATGCTTGACTGTACAAATGCTAGATGGCATTGATACTCTTTTAGTGTTAATGCACTATGTCAGCTGTTACTTGCATCTTCTATTTCTATTGTATGCATCTTCCATTGATGCAGCTGTAGATGGATGTCTTCCTGCAATTCAAATGTAATCATTTTTTGTTTCCCTAGTTCTTCTTTGATTTCCATTTCTTCCTCTCTCACCTTTATAGTTCTGTTCACATAGTTGATGACACACCCATTTTTTGTCAAAAAATTGTCATCTAAAATGACCTTGTATGGCAACAGATTGTTATGTGTGTCCACTACCAACAGTGACTGTTCAAATGTTGTGTTAGCAATTCTCATCTGTACTGCATTTATCATTCCTTTTGTGTTGATATATTCTCCTGATGCATTAATTAATCTTTTGCTACAACTATTCAAATCTTCACATTTGAACCCTAGCTTCATTACACATTTGTCTGTAATTATCAATTTTGCTGCTCCCATGTCAATTGTTGCCTTTGTCATTACTCCATTGATTGCTATCATTATTGTATTTATTGTATCAAGATTTGTTAGGATCATTATTGATGCACAGTTTTTATGAGTAGGCACTCTGATTAGTTTTCTAACTCCTTGTTGGCTGGCAATGTTTCATCCATTATGTCTTCTGATTGCAGTACATCTTCCTCATTATTTTGTGCAGTCAGGTTTTTTGTGACCCTTATGTCCGCAGCTGTAGCATTTGACATCTTTTTCTCTCACCTTTCGAGTTTTTTTCCATCTTTCCCTTTTACTTTTATGATTTTTTCCAGTTTCATGTCATTGTAAGTTTTGTTTGGGGGATGTGGTTTGAGATTATTTCTCCATGTCAGTGCCTCTCTGTGCCACGTGGCTTTCTTGTATATCTGTGCATGGTTTTCAATGGTTGCCTGTATATCAACTGCCTTTCAGATCATTTTTTCTAGCTTGTCATCTATGTCACACTTTATTTCAAACTGTGTCTTGATGCTTTCTGGCATTCCTTTGCAGATATGTTAGAATAGATCACATTTGGGATATCTGTTTTCTCTTGAGCTCAGCAATAGTAGTCATTCAACTTGTTGGATGTAGTTCTGGATGTCATCTGTGTTTTTCATTTTGGTTGCATTTAGGATTATTTGGTATTGATTTTTGAAACTCTCATTTTTGTAGTAGTTTATAAAGTCTTCAATCAGTAATTCATAATTCCTCTTTGTTTCCATGTCCAACAACAGGTAATGTTGGGAAGCTGTGCTTATTAAATATAATGGGAGTCTTGCTGCTGCTGCTTGCCAGCTTACTTTTCAGTCTGCCATCATTAACTCAAACATCTGCAACCATTCAACAAATGTCAGGTTATAGCCGTCTACCCTTCCATTGAACTTGGTAGTGTCGCCTTACAAGGTATTGTGTCATTGGCTGTAGTTGTGGTAGAATTGAATTTTCGTACTTAGGTTTATTGTGATTCTTTATTGTGTCTTCTTCTTGTAGTTGTGTGGTTACTGCTTTCATTATCTCATTTATAATTTTCTGTTTCTCAGTGTCTGAGTCTTTGTCAGATTCTTCATATATTACTTCTTTGTTAGCCAGCATGTGCAGTGCTTTCAATTCACTCTCCTTTCTTGAATGAAATTCCATCTCATGGTTCCATAGGTTCCCTCAGTTTTCTTCTTCCATTAATTGTAGCAATCTTAGTTTGTCCTTTAGTTGCTCCAGTTCTCCTGCTTGTAAAATATTGTCCTCTATTAACTGTCTGTTTGTTCTTTCCAGTTGCTGATTTTTTCCTGCCATTGTTGATTTTGTTCTCAGAATCATATGTTTGATTCATATAGTTGGTGTGTGAGGATTTTGATCTCATTTTGGAATAATTCTCTTTATTTGTTTAGTTGCGTTTCCATATTTAACTTGATTTCACTCAGGATGGTTTCATTTTGTCATTCCATCTGCTTAACTTTGTTTGTTAATTGTTCTATTTCATTCCTCAGAAGTGCTTCATTTTCTTGACTTTTTCTTAGCATGTCAATTATCTCTTGAGGACTCATCTCTGGGGTGAATGTAGGGACTGTAGTTCCATGTTGGGGGATTAATTTTCAAAGGAATATGTTAATGGTCACATTGTTCTAGTGGTTACTGCCCTGGGTGCTGTTTTACTTGAGCTGCCTTTCTTTTCCTTTTGTCATATTTTTCTTTGGTTCATAGTGATACTCCTTCTTGATCACAATTCCGGGATCTTGTTGAAGTGCACTAGTTTGGGTTTTAGGTAGCTCTCTTTATTGACTAGTTTGGTTTTCAAGTAGTTGTCCTGTTGCTTAATTTCCACTCTCACTTTTAGATCTTGTTGCAGTGTGCAGATTGTTCCACTGAATGTTTCTCTAATAAAAGAACTTCTTTTCTAGGTTGTTGTTCTTGGCTGTCATGGTCGCCATGTAATATCCTCTACCAGGCATTACTACTGATTATCCTTTGTTACTATATAACATTAGTTGTATCTTTGTGGGTAGGGATTTACTAACTAGATACTGTTTAGCTTTTGTTCATTTCTGTTAACATAATGTAACTAGATTTCACTATTCACTATTTAGGTGATGAAGCCATACAGCAATCTCTCCAAAGATTGATAGTGGGCATCTGCCCAAAGCTGATCACCACATCCAGTTTCACCAGTCCAACAATGGTCCATTTGGTTAAGTTCCACCTCTCAGCTCAGTGATATAACTTATGTGTACCCTATCCTAACTCAGTGTATACTCAAGACAAGACACAATTCAACTTAGACTCTATTTTGTAAAAGTGTTTCGTGAATATGCAACCAGACTTGTTACTAGCTCCTTAGTTAATATTACATGCAGCCATTACCAAAATATATTGGCTTTAATAATTAGTACATGCTCAGTCACTTTATAGTCACTAATTTGGATCTGAAATAGTAATAATGTATTACCTAGGTTTCAGTCATCCAACCATATTTCAAATTCATTTATTTAATACATGTACTGAGTGATCACTAGTCAGCTAAATGAGAGAAAAACCCTATACCTAACTTAACTGCACTTCTGTAGTCTGGCACAAAGACATTAGAATCAATCTCAATGATGGATCCAGACCACTACTAAACACCACTCATTTAGCTTGACATCATAATAAATATCCAAACCATATTAACAGAACAAAATAAGAATTCTGAATAAAATTCTTTATCAATTGCTTACAAGGTTTCCAATCTATTTATAACAAATTTGGAAAAGTACCTGTTGATTTCAAATTTGAACTATCATCTGCCAATATGGTGGCTAAAAATAATGGAAGTGATTTCGCCCCCTCATTTTGTCAAAAGTATTGTCATTGATAGATACAAATCTCTTAAAGTTGACACTTATTGTTTCTTGGTTGCATGATACAAATTCAATCTAACTGATCTAATAATTTATAATATTGCTAATCATAATTTGTCTTTGATCTTAGTCTGATTATAAATCAACAATAGCAGCTTGATTATTTTGGATGATGCTACAGTTGTTGCTATATGCTCTTTGCCCTTTTGTTGGCATCAAGATTGGCTGGTGTGGTTTTGAGATTGTTGTTCTAGTGTGATCACACTAGAAGGGGTTTTTTGAGAAGTTTCCATAGCTCCAGACAACATGCACTTTAATGGATGTTTAGCCAATAGTGAGCTGCCCCCATTTATCTGCCTGCCCTTTAGTTGGCATTTGGGTAGGGTGTCTTTCTCCATGATGAGTTAGCATTTTCCTCATTTATCCACATGCCCTTTAGTTGGCATTTGTGTGTTGATGTCCTTCTCTGGATCTGCCTTCTGAGACTTCTGGTGGGTTGCAACTCTATCCCCCTGTCCTTTAGTTGACATTTGGATTGCAGAGTCCTCCTTCTTATTCTCCTGCCTCTGAGTGGTGATCAGTTCTCACTCTGATTTCTTAATTTCATCATTGTTCCTAAATTCAGTTAATAGATTAATATCCCATATTTCAGGGTCATATTTAGATTTATTTTTAGCTGCCCTCTAGGGCATAACTCATTTTTCTATCTTCTATAGTATCATTGTTAGCTCTGTACTCATCATTGAACTCCTCTTCACAGACATTATCAAGTTTGTTCATATTTGTGTAAATGACTTCATTTTCTCATATAATTTTAAATTCTGCATTCTTATCTAATGCAATTTGTTCTATTGTAGCATCATCCAAATGAAATCATAAATAAGCTGCAAATGTTGTAAGAAGAGACTAAGATTGAAAAGAAGTTGATTAAAAATATTGTAATTAAATTAATTAGTGTTATTTCAGATTTATTTGTAATATGCAACCAAGAAACAACATGTGTCAAAAAAGAGATATTTGTGTCTGTTGATAAAAATACTTTTTGACTAAACAATGCTTTCATTATTTTCAGCTGCCATCTTGGCAGAAAGTTCAAATTTGAATTGACAGGTACTTCTTTTGGAAATACTATAAACACATTAAAAACCTTGTAAGAAGTTGATAAAGAATTTTATTCAGAATTCTTATTTTGTTTCATATTAATGGTTTGATTATTTACTATGATGTCAAGCTAATTGAGTGGTGTTTAGTAGTGGTCTGGATACATCATAGGGAACAATTCTAGGGTCCCTATGCCAGATTATGAAAGTGCACATACATTAGGTGTAGGGGTTTTCTCTCAATTAGTTGCCTAGCATTTCACTTCTACATGTATTAAATAAGTGATTGTCAGCAAATGGTTGGATGACTGAACTTTAGGAATTATATTAATACTATTTTAGATCTAAATTAATGACCTATAATTGACTGAAAATTTGACCATACATGTAGCAGATTATAAATGTAGGTTAGGAAGTTGTTCAAATAGAATATATTTAAATAAGCCAATATATTTCAGTAAAGGCTACATGTAATATTTAACAAACAACTAGTAACAGTTCAGGTTGCAAATTGATACAACACTTTCACACAATAGAGTTTAAGTTGAATTGTGTCATGTCTTGAGTAAGCACTGAGCTAATGTAGGGCACACATAAGCTATGTTGATTGAGCTGAGAAGTGGCACTCAAGCATCAGATGGAACAGTGAAACTGGATGTGGAGATCCGCTTTGGGCAGATGCCCACTAGGAGATCATTGTAGAGGTTACCACATGGCTTCTTCACCTAAAAAGTGAGCAGTTAATTCTAGGTTATATCAGTAAACAGAAGAAACTAGTCAAGCAGTAACAACAAGTAAATCCTTACCCCCAATAACACAGCTAATGTTATATAGTAACAGTAGTTAAACAGTGATAATGCCTGGTAGAGGATGTTACATGGCAACCATGTCAGCCAAGAACAGCAGACCTAAAGAAGAAACATTCAGTTAAGCCACCTGCAAGATGACAATGAAAGCTACAAGTGAAAGTAGAAAAGCAGCGAATTGTTACATAAACTAACTATCAGTAAGTGAAAGAGAGATACCCCAAACCAAACAAATGCACTTCACTGGGATCCTGGAGTTGTGACCTTGAGATGGGAAAGCCAATACAAACCAGAAGAAGAAAATGACAAAAGGAAGAAAAGGAAGCGCAAAGAAAACTGCAATCAAAGCAGTAACCCCCAGAACAATATGATCATTGCCGAGAACTCAGCAACAGATGCAACAGACACAGAACTACAATCCCTTAGTTCATCCCCAGAGACAAACCCCCAGACACAAAACCATTGGATATAATGATTATGCTAAGAAAGAGCCAAGAAAGTGAGGAAATCCTAAGACAACAAGTAGAACAATTAACTGAGAAAGTCAAAGAGATGGAATGACAAAATGAATCAATACTGAGTGAAATCAGAGTGAACATGGAAATGCGGCTAGAGGAACAAAATCAAATATTTCAAAATGAAATTAAAATCCTTACTCACCAACTATCAGAGTTCAAACAAAAGGTTTCTAGAGCAAAACCAGCAATGACAAGAGAAAAATCAAGAACTAGAGAGAAGAAACAGACAACTAATTGCGGATAACAAAAACAGAAAATTATAAACAAAATTACAAAAGCAGTGACCACACAACTGCAAGAGGAGGATATGATAACAAATCACAAGAAACCAAGATATGAGAGTTTGATCATACCACAATTAACAGCCAATGACATGATACTGTGTAAAGCAACACTACCCAAATTCAATGGAAGAGTAGATGGCTACAATCCCACATTTGCTGAGTGGCTTCAGATGTTTGAATTAACAATGGTGGAATGAAATGTGAGCCAACAGGCAGCAGCAGCAAGACTCCCATTATATCTAACAGGAGCAGCATCCCAACACTACTTGCTTTTGGATGCAGAAACAAAGCAAAATTATCAATTACTAATTGGAGACTTCATCAATTACTATGAGAATGAAAGTTTCAAAAACCAGAAAAGGAAGCACAAAGAAAACTGCAATGAAAGCAGTAACCCCCAGGACCATTTGATCATTGCTGTACTTAGGTGAAAACTCAGCAACAGACGCCACAGATACAGAACTACAATCCTTTAGTTCACCCCCAGAGACGAACCTCACAGATACAAACCCACTAGATATAATGGTGTTGTTAAGAAAGAGTCAAGAAAATGAGGAAACTTTAAGGCAGCAAGTAGAACAATTGACTGAGAAGGTCAAAGAAATGGAACGCCAAAATGAATTGATATTAAGTGAAATCAGGGTAAATATGGAAATGCAATTAGAAGCACAAAATCAGTTATTTCAAAATGGATCAGTTATTTCAAAATGAAATTAAAATCTTGACTCACCAATTGTCAGAGTCCAACAAAAGGTTTCTAGAAGAAAACCAGTGATGGCAAGAAAGAAACAAGGAACTAGAAAGAACAAACAGACAGTTAATTGAAGACAATGACTTACAAGCAGGAGAGCTAGAACAACTCAAAGATAAATTGAGACTGCTACACTTAACAGAAGAAGAGAGTAGAAATGATATGCGATCTCACAAAATCGAATTCCAAGCTAAAAAAGACAGCAAACTACAGGCACCACATAGGCCGAGCCAAAAGGAAGTAGCATTCAAAGAATCAGACAAAGACTCTGACGATGAAAAACAAAAAATAATAAACGAAATTAAGAAAGCAGTGACCACACAACTGCAGGAGGAGGACATATGAACCAATCATAGAAAACTGAAATATGAGAATTCGATTCTACCACAAGTAACAGCCAACGATACAATTCCATGCAAAGCGACACTACCCAAATTCAATGGGAAAGTAGATGGTTATAATCCCACATTCGCCGAGTGGCTTCAAATGTTTGAATTGACAATGGCGGAAAGGAAAGTGAGCCAACAAGCAGCAGCAGTGAGACTCCCACTATATCTAACTGGAGCAGCATCTCAACACTATCTGTTACTGGATGCAGAGACAAAAAGGGACTATCAATTACTAATAGGAGACTTCATTAACTATTACAAAAATGAAAGTTTAAAGAACCAGTACCGAATTATTTTGAACCCGACAAAAATGAGGAAAACGGACGATATCCGAAACTACATGCAACAAGTTGAGCGGCTCCTGATGTTCAGTTCTAGGGTAAACACCTATTCAAAATACGACTTATTCTCGCATATCTGCAAAGGCATGCCAGAAAGCATCAAAACACAATTTGAAATTAAATGCAACGTCGACGACAAACTAGAGAGGATGATCAGGAAGGCTGTTGATATACAAGCCACGATCAAGAACAATGCCCAGATATACAAGAAAGCCGCATGGTACAGAGACGCACCAACATGGAAAAGTAATTTCAAGTCGTGTACTCCCAACAAAAATTACTCAGAAGCAAAACAAGAGAAAGTAATAAAAGTCAAAGGAAAGGATGGAAAAATGCGGAAATTAAAAGAAAAGGAT
>CABFPE010000005.1:2956236-2987091 GCA_900660155.1 Hofstenia miamia | reverse complement strand
CAATTATCTCTTGATCGGCTAACAAGTTTCTTATTTTGACCAATATTAAATCTTAGTTGCATTTTACAAAATAAACTAAAGTTCATTAACTAAATTTTTACAATTAATTTCAATTAATAATCATTCGACGTTATTCAGCTTTAGTTGCCTTTTTGGATGATGCTACATCATGAAAGTGCACATAGGTTAGGTATAGGGGTTCTCTCTCAATTAGCTGACTAGCATTTCACTGCTACATGTATTGAAATATTTAATTGGCAACAAACAGTTGGATGACCAAAACCTAGAAACTATATTAATATTATTTTAGATCCAAATTAATGACCTATAATCAACTGATAAAGTGACTGTACATGTAGTAAACTATAAATGTAGGTTAGGAAGTTGTTCAAACTAAATATATTCAAAGCCAATATATTTTCAGCAATGGCTACATTTAATAATTAATGAACAACTAGTGACAAGTCAGGTTGTGAATAGAAATAACACTTTCACAAAATAGAGTTTAAGCTGAGTTGTGCTGTGCCTTGAGTATGCACTGAGCTAAAGTAGGGTACACATAAACTGTATTGATTGAGCTGAGAAGTGGCACTCAACCAATGGATGGAATGGTGAAACTGGATGTGGAGATCCACTTTGGGCAGATGGCCATTAAAAGATCACAACAAACATTACTGCATGGCTTTGTCATCTAAATAGTGAATGGTTAATTCCAGTTATATAAGTTATCAGAAGCAACAGTCAAGCAGTAGGTAATCAGTAAATCCTTACCCACAATAACACAGCTAATGTTATACAGTAACAGTAGATAAACTTTGATAATGCCTTTTAGAGAATGTTACACAATGACTTCTTCTCTGCTAAGGTATGCTAAGGTTTTGTTTTGAGTGGTTTTACATTTATGGTAATGTATGTACGTTAGATTCATCCTCAGTGCTGGGATGATGATTGATTGGTGTAGATTATTGAGTCATTGCTGAAAATGTCATAGAATGAGTGGTAAAGTTGTTGACCTCTAGAGAGATAATCAAAGTCATCATGGTGGAAATTGAAAGTGTGGGCCATTGTTGTATCTAGTCTTGCATCCAGAAAGAAGAACTGGAACATCAAGATAAGCAATTGGTGATAGTTCATATTTTTGTACAAGAAGTTAATATTTTTTAGGATTAGTACTTCTGTCATCTGGTTGGGATCATTTATTTTGGCATGGATCATCATAACTATTTCAATTTGATTTCATGCATTGTAGTATTGGAAATCTTCTTGAAAGAGGTTTGCCCAGATGATATCATTGCTGCTGGTGAGTAAGGTAAGTGATTTTAACTTCTTTTTGTTTAGTTTTCTCTTTAGATTAGCTATTTGTTGTCTTATAGGTAATCCCTTTTTTGTATACATCCACAAGATTGTGTTTGGTGTCTACAAGTAGTCAGTAGCCTTGGTTGTGATCTCTGAAGTTCATGATGTCTTGGGCCAAATTGTAGTACAGCTTGTATGATGGTATCTCATGTTTGATTGGTTTGACTGATTTGTCTTTTATGTAGGGTGTGATAATGGGAATGCAGATTAGGAGAGGTGGGATGCTGAACTTGTTTGTGGTAGCTATTTGAGTTTCAAGTTGATGCCAGTGGCCAGTGGTCTCTGTAATTTGTGCCATACCAAATGTTTCCAGATAATTGAGAGATTTGTGATCAATTATGCTAGTACATCTAAGTTTGGGATTTTTGTTAGTGATGGCTTGAGCTTTTGTGGTATCAAGAATCAGTATGAGGCACATTTGTTGGTTTGGTGACATAAGTGCTTCCAGATCAGTTTTTGTGTATGATTCTGCAAAAAAGATTCATTTTGATCATCTTGATGTCTGATATTTTGCCAGGAGTGTACTGAATCAGAGTGATTTGCATCTGAGTTTTGTTGTTTAGAGTTGATTTGTCCACTAGCAAGTTTTGGTTTTCAGCTCTTATCCATGTAGGTGGTTGAATGACTTCAGTTTTTAATAATTTTTTGTTTGAAATTTTATCCAGTAGTTTTTGGATTTGTGCTAATAGTTGTATAGTTGAAGTTGAGAGGAGTTTTTCTTCTTCTTCAAAGTTGATTGTGGTTTTTGGAAGTAATGTAATGTTTTTGGCATTGATGTTAGTAGTTTCTTAGTTGAATGAAATAATACTGTAATTTATTTTTGGGTAGCTTGAGTGGAGGTATTGAAAAGGTTGTGGTTTTTCTCTTTGATGTGTGTCAGTATTTAGTGGTGATTTGATGTCCATCAATTTTTCAAAGTTTGTTTCAGATGTAGAATCCCACATATATTTGCAAGTATGGAGGTGTAAGAAATCAGAGTTGTTTTCATGTATTCCAAAATTGTTTTGTAGAATGATGGGAGATGTATGACCTAGTGGGTTTTCTTTGTTATTAACTCTGATGAGGGATTTTTCATATGTACAGCTTGCTTGTTGGTATTGTTTGATTGGGGAGGTGACAATGTGAGTTTGCAGGAGGATCCAATTTTTAACTTTGTGAGAGAGGGGGCTATCATGATTTCATGGCATTTCTTTTGTGTTAGTGCTATTCTTTTTGATCTGGGGATTGGGATCTCAGTGTACTGTACTGCATAAGTAATTGCAGCTGAGTTTTTGCAGAAAGTGTTCCAGGTAGAAAATTAGTGTATTGATTTGTGGATGTTTGTTGGCATTGATTGTTGTATGGAGTATATTGCTGGATACTTTATTTTCACCAATTGAGAGTATTTTGGAAATTGATTTGCAGGTTGCTGCAGAGATGTTGTTGTGAGTGACATATCTGCAGTATCTGGAGGCTATGAAGTAGGGATATAACATTTTGCCTTCTACTATAGACATGTGTTGCTGAAGGATTTGGTAATGAATGTCCTGGAGACTGCTGGGCATTGATATATATTGTATAGAGAGTGTTGTAAGAGTTCATTGTTTCACCAGTATCTTAGATGTGGAGGTGGAAGTGCCCACCCTTTTGCAAGTTGTGGAAGAGGAGCTAGTAGCTTGTTGCTAGTTGTCTGTAGCTGAGAATGTCCTTCAGGCAGGTACAGGAGTACTTGGTGAGAGCAGATTAGCTTTTCTTCTTTGAGTGCTTTTCTTTGGCTTGTCACTACAGCTTTGCATTTCATCAAAAATGTGATCTAAAGACAAACTAGTGATGTTAATAGTCCAATCTTTACAAGTAATATTAGATTTTACTATTCATTTAGGTTGTGTGTGTGATTGTACCAGAGAAAAATTATTTCATTTGTGCTGATCATCAAAAGAATTGTTATCAAAAACAGTGCAACCTGAGGTAACATAATATTTGTTGTTTTCTGATTTAATTAATTCAAATTTGCTTAGGTTTGAAATGTGAGCATTTTCAATGTTATGAGCACCTTTTTGATTTTTTGGAAATGAGCTGTTCTTTTGTTGTCAAATTCATAGTTGTGATGTGGTAGGACCTTAGTAATGGTACAAGGTCCTTCCCAATTGAAAGCAAGTTTGTGTACTTGTTTGTCCTCAGTTACAATGCCAGGGGTGTATGCATACAATTTTATGAGGTTCACCATATATCTTTGCTCTGTAAGGCAAGATTTGTGTGATGGAGTGTGTTGACCATAAGTAGTATTTCTCTCCATTGTTTGCCACCAATGTGCACCATTATTGTTTCATTAATTTTAGCAGCCCTTGATTGACTTGTTCACTGCACCAATAGCTTGGCAATGGTTGATTATCATATGAGTGTGTAGTATTTCCAGTTTATACATAAAATTTTAGAAAAGTTGGCTTTTGAATTGTTTGCCTTAGTCTGTAATGAGTTGTGGCATTGGACCAAATACACAAATCCAATTGTTGATGATTGTTTCAGCAGTTGTTTGAGCTTTGATGTTTCTTAGAGGGATCATCTTACAATATTTGGTGAAATGATCTACCATGATGAGTACATAAGTGTAGCACTCATTGTCTTTTGCTAATTGTTCTACATCTGCTTTGAAGATTTCATTTTTGTAGTTGGCTGATACTTTTTCCAATTCCACATGTGCTGACCTGGGAAGCATGATTTTTTCAGTAAAATACTAGATTGGCAGTTGTTTATGATGTCTTTGATTGTATGGCAGAGATATGTTGTGATGAAGTTTTCATGGATTGTTACTTCTGTTTGGTAGATGCATTTATGTCCTTGTTCATGGACTATTTTTTACTACTTCTTGTTTGTAATATTCTGGTAGTGCAATAAGATTTTGTGTTGTTGCACTTGCATAGAGGATACTGCTGTAGGTGATTTTCCAATTGTTTTTGGAAGTAGCAGGGTGCCATGGTGTCCATCATAAATGTTGGGTCCTTAAGGCATTCCATTATTTGTCACAATATGATCTTGTTTTGTTGGGCATTAGCTATTTCTTCTGATGTGAATTGTAGCATCATCCAAACAAAATAAGCTGCTAAGGATTTAAGAGTGAATTTAGATATGATTGCAAATGTATTATGAAATCCAGTATCATCTTAACTTAGTTTGAATATTGCAACCAAGAAACAACAGTGCAATTTAGTATGAATTACTATTTGTTGATATTATGATTTTTACCAAACAAAGGGGGCGAAAATGCTTCCATTAATTTTAGCCACCATTTTGGCAGACAACAGATTTAAATTTTGATACTGACAGGTACTTTTTCAAGAGAATCAATTTCATTGTAACAATTGATAAAGAAATTTCTTTGGAATTCTTACATTGATTTATTGTTACACTTTGAATATTTAATACAATTTCAAGCTAAATTAGTTGTGTTTAGCAGTAGCTTGGATCCATCATGGCAACAATTCTAGGTTCCTTGTGCCAAGCTATGAAAGTGCACTTAGGTTAATGTAGCATCATCCAAAAAGGCAACTAAAGCTGAATAACGTCGAATGATTATTAATTGAAATCAATTGTAAAAATTTAGTTAATGAACTTTAGTTTATTTTTGTAAAATGCAACTAAGATTTAATATTGGTCAAAATAAGAAACTTGTTAGCCAATCAAGAGATAATTGACAAATTAAATTGAGCAAACTAATGCTTACGTATGAACAGCCATATTGGCAGACGAATCATTTGAATTTTAAAATCTGCAGGTACTTTTTGTAGAAATTTTATAAATAGCTTTGATTCAACCATGATTTTGATGAACAATAAATTCTTCAGAGTTTATTTAATTTTCATTTCTACTTTATCTGGTTTGATTATTTAATTAAATGTGCAGCTAGGCAAGTTGTGTTTAGTATTGGCTGGAATCCATCACGGGATCGATTCTAGGGTCTTTGTGCCAGTCACGAAAGTGCACCTATGTTATGGTTAGGAGTTTTTCGATTCTTGCCTAGTCTGACTATCGATCAATACATGTAAGAAATAATCAATGCCTGAAACGACTGGATAGTCAACACTTAGGGATATTTATATATTCTTAAATGTAGGAGACTCGACTATAATTGACTCAATAAATGACCTCACATGTAATACTATTAAATGTAGGTATAGGAAACTGCAAGCTTGTTGTTTGTATAATTAAGCCGATAGTTTTACGGTAATGGCTATTTTAGATATTTTATTACATGCAGTTAGTGTCAATGCCCGGTTGCTTTATTAGATTAAAAACAACAAACACTTTACAACTCTGAGTTTAAGTCAGTTACAACTTTACTTGAGTGCACACACCGAGCTAACGTAAGGTACACATAACTAATCCCAGTTGAGCTGAGATGGTGATGTGGACTCAACCATCGTCGTAGAAGAGGAGGAGCTGTGTTGTGGAGATCGGCTTCGGGCAGGAGCCCATGGAACAACTGAAGAGGAAACATCATACTGCCCAGTCACCTAAACAGTGATGGTTAATACTCGATCAATTAATTAACATAACTAGTTAATAAGAGAGAAAAGTCTGATGGTTCAACAAATGGGTAACACCTCACCCGCAGTTTACCAAGCATTCCTTAACCATGATTAGACATGGCGTAATAAGCTAGGTGGAGGATGTTACATTAGCTATCGCAACTTCATCTTATCACTTTTGGGCAAAATGACTTGCCAATAAATGGTTCTTTGTAATTGCACTAAAATTGATTTTACACTTAATCAAAAAGGAATAATCTGTTGATTTACAAACATAAACTTGATCTTGCTGAAGCAGTGCAGATTACAGCAAATTACAAGACATTACTACTTTTGTTTAGAATATTAATTTGTAGTTAATAAAATCATATGTTAACCCTTCTCTATTGTAACAGAATGCATTCTGGTTAGCCTCACTTAGATAGAAGAGTGCAAATGTAAAGGCACTCTTTTTGACCATAAAAAGTAGTGGTGTGAATTTATATATTAAAAATTTTAGTGGTTTTATTTGTACAACATTTATTATTAATCAAGTTCCAAAATACTGCACAGTAAAAAATAAGTTCAGCTAAAAGTTAATCACTTGGCTTTTGACCAATGTGAGCCAAAACAGAAATTTGAATTAATCTTGATTGTCTGATTAGAGAAATTTATATTTAAAAAGGTCTGTAAGTGATTTTAGTTTTGTAACAAAGGTTATTTTCAATTAACTTTTACTGAAGCTCAGTCATTCTTCAACTATATCTAATTAATTTGATTTGTGCATAATGCAACTTAGCTAAATTCTTACATGGCACTGATGGGGGTGAAATTGCTGATGGAAGTTGTGGGTGCATACAAGATCAATTGATATATTTATGAAGTCATCTATTTACATGTTAATACATTACTGTTTATTTAATCAAAGTTGCAAAGGGATGTTTTAGGTCAAGATAGATGTGTGATTATCTAAGTGTTGATAAAAATCAGAATTAACTGTTAATTACTAAATGTTTAATAACTGAATTGATTATATCTCTGATGCCTAATCTGTTTGAAGGTAGAACTCATCATTGCCAATTATCAAAGAAGAGAACTGCAGTTATATGTTAATTATATATTTCATTATTAATAACTGGTTAATTGGTAAACTAAATCTAATGGTTAAAATATTCTCTATTTGTTCACACTGAAATTGCTATTAAAAATATATTAGGTCAATGTACAACAAAAATATATTCTTTGTGGCTAATTCCACTACTTAACTGCAAATGACACCAAGAGTTGCATGAGCATGATTTATCTGCTAATAAAACATCATGTCAGCATAAGCCATTAAATTAGCAGTGCATGAAGGACTTAAACACATTATTGTTAATTACTATTATAATTGTGGATACATTACAGATATATTCAGTATTACTGTAGCATAATCCAAAGATAATGCTGCTAAAGAAGAAGAAGATCAGATGATTAGTCGAGATTAAGATCAAACTATTATTATTGATTAAAAAACAATTTAAGTTAATTATCACATTATCTTTGTAAATGCAACTAAGTATTAATATAAAAAATTAGTACTTGTCATTGACCAATTTGGCCAAACAAAGGGGGAAAATTTGCTTCCATTATTTTTAGCCATTTTTGGCAGACAATCTAAATTTGAATTTCAAATGACAGGTACTTTTTGAAAGTTAACTATAAATATGCTAGAAATCAATTTAGAAATTGTTGAAGTAAATTCTTTGAAAATCTTATCTTTAGATTTTATATCAGTTTGCTTATTTACAAAGAATGTCAAGCTAAACAGTAAATGCAGTAGTAGTGGTTTGGGCACATATTGGGAGTGACTCAAGGGTCCTTGATCCAAACCATGAACCTGCATTTAAGTTAGGTGTATGATTAGGAGTTTTTCTGCATTTAGCTGGCTATTGATTCTTTTGTTTACATGAATCTAATAATTGATATCAGTGAAGGGGCTGGATAGCCTACAGTAGGTTATACATATTTTATATTATAGACTTAGGTGACCTATAATAGACTGATAGAGACTGAACATGTATTGTTATTTAAATATAGGTTAGGAAGCTGCAAGTTATTATGTAATTTATTTTAATTAATTTAATTAAAGCCAATAGTTTTCAGTAATGGCTAAAGTAATAATTATTAAGCAGCTAGTGACATTGCAAGGTTGTGAAGTAACTTAAATACAAATTACAAATTGAGTTTAAGTCAGTTACAAACAGCATTGAGAGCTGCACTGAGTTAGGATAGGGAACACATAAGAAAATCATTGAGCTGAGATGTGGAACTACTTGATCAGCAATGGAAGTACATGTGGATTGATTCAAAGATCATAGTCAGCCAGAGGCCATAGCCAGATCACAGAGCAGAACTACAACAGTGGTATACCTAAACAGTATTAAGTTACTCTAGTTAAGTAAAGGTTAACAAAACATATCTAATATCAAAGTAAAGAATTAACATAAGTACATCCCTACCAGCATATAATGAGGAACAATGATTTAAAAGAATGATTTAATCTCTGTTAACACTTGGTAGCAGATGCTACATTACATGTAGGGACTAACACTTTAGGAGCTAAAAACACAATGAAACTGTTACTGTCAATGATACTGGACTATAGTGGAAATAACAATGTCTATCATTGAGAGCAGGGGATTTCACATGGTGGCCATGACATGCTCACAAAGAACAAATGCAGAATGAAAATGCTACAATTGCAGAAAATCAAAAAGAAGACACTTTTAAAAAATCAGTCATGACAGTGAATAAAAATAAAGATTTCTTTGTCAGACAGAATGCAAATGGAAAGGCATTCTTGTAATCACTAAAAGCAGAGGCAGATAGGGTAAAAGGAAATAAATGTAAAGAATCCCCAGTCATACATAATGCAAATGTAAAGATATTATTGTATTCCCTAACATGCAACAAAAGAAGCACCAGAAACAGAAGTAAAAAACAACATCACCGCCACCAAGGAATGTTGATAACATGGTTTATACCAGAAGTAAAAATGCTAGAAATCAAAATCAAAAACTCCACTGATACAGAACCCACTGAAGAAATGCCCACTATCAGTACCATTAAGGTACAAAACTACAGCATCACCAGAATTGCCAACCCCTGAACCAATGACCCATTTTCTGAACAAACTGTGGCATATTGGTGTCTAGTCAAAAGGATAATAAGAAGTAACTAAGACTATCAGTAATTAATTTAATTATACTTTTGTAGAAAACACAATTATTATCTTTTTAATTTTTATGAAAACAATTGAGCAGTTTTGATACTACATTTATCAGCAAAATGGTTTGTCAAAATCAAAAAGGACAAATCTGCTGTAGCTAATTAGGTGATGCTTTGTAATCAAAAGCAGATGACAAATGAATTAATGAATTGTAAACAAATTGGAATCTACAAACAGGTACATACTGATTGTTTAATTGTTTGTGCAATATGATTATCAATAGTGAAAAATGGATTTAGTTAGTGATGAATTTAATTCATTTGATTTCTTTTATTGTATTAACAGGTTTGATTTTATATGTCAATGGAAAGCCAAACATCTGAGACTCTTGGAGTTGACACACACTCAGCAATTCAAAATGTGGTGCAGCTGGTAGCCAAGGCCTCTCTGTGTGCTCTTAGCATAGGTTTACATATAGGGATTTTATTTTTTGTAGCTTTCCAATCAATCCATTTGCTATAATAAGACCTTTTTTAGATCCAAATATTAAAAGAAGAGATCTAAAATGTCACAACATAACTGAAAGTGACAAAATAGACTTTGAGGAAGAGGATTTAATAAAAAACAAAGACAACTTCATTGAAGAAGAAGAAGAACAACAACAACAAACTGAAGATTTAAACTACTAAGAGCACCATCTCATGAAAATCATGTACCTGTTCTAATCATAACCAACTTGATAAAAACCAATACAATGACAGTTGTAATCAAGGCAGCCATAGACATGGGAACAGTAATTTCTGTAATAACAGATAGTGTGTGTCAAAAATTAGATTTGCCAGACAACAATTAGAAGATGAGAAAAACAGACTAATCAATACTTCAGGTGTATATATCAACATGAAAGGGAAACTTAAAGGCATACAAATTAGAATTGCAAACACAACATTTCAACAAACATTCATCATAATAGATACTGAAAGAAACCTTTGCCATAAGAAATGACTTTCAGGAATGATTTCCTGACCAAAAACAGATGCATAATAGACTACACAACAAGAACAATAAAAATACATGAGGAAATAATAACAACAAAGGATGAACAAGATGACAATAAAACAATACAACTAACTGAGTATGTCAAACTCCAGCCTAACAACTGGAGAATGTATAAAATAAAAAGTGAAGACAAAATCACAAATGAAATCATGTTATATGAGCAAACAGGTATCAATACCAACAAATTGTCACTACCATCAAGCTTGTGCACAGTCAAACAGGGGAAAAGAACAATTCCTATATTGAATGCAACCAATAGGATATAAACATGAAAAAGGTAAATGTCACAATTTTATGGAAAAAGGATAAAATCAGAAAGACAAACAATCAAGAAAATGATCAGCCTAATTGAAAAACAAGAGGACAAAATGTATAAAATAAATGATGGAGAATACCAACATCTAAGTAAATCAGAAAGACAACAACTAGCAAACACATCATGTGAAATGCCAAAATTTGTAATTTTGGAGAGATAAGTGTAGGAAAGGCCATGGGAGAAACCCACAAAATTATCACAACCACAAAAGGGCCAATATGATTGCCATGTTGGAGAGTGCTGGAGCAACTGAAAGAGAACTATAATAAAATTTTAAATCAACTGATCAACAAGAAAATTATAAGGCCAAATGAAGCTCCTATGCTGTGCCAACAGTGTTTGTAAAGCAAGGTAAGAAGTACAGACTCTGCATCAACTTTCACAAATTAAATGACAAAATGAAAAAAGATGCATATCCACTCCTGAGAATAGGCAATATAATCTATGAAGCCAGTAAGCATAAATATTACACATGCATAGATCTCTGCAAAACTTACTGGCAGGTACCAATGGATCCAGAGGACATCTAGGAAAACTGCATTTATAATGCCATATGGCCTATTCAAGTGGATGCATATGGCGTTTGGATTATGTAATGTGGCCAAAACTTTTCAGTGGTATGTGACAAAAGTTTTGAAACAAAACAAATGGAAAATTGAGGATGGAGTATGTGCATATATCAATGACATACTAGTAGCAAGTGACATGGTGCAAGAGCACATCAAAAAACTAGATAGAACACTAACAATTCTATATAACATGGGCCTGAGAGTAAATGGCAACAAATGTGAAATTCTCAAAACACAAGTTGTGTTCCTAGGAAGGCAAATAGAGAAAGGGAAAATAAAAATGAAGAACAATGTGAAAGAGATGGTACAGAACATACAGATCTAGAATTGGGGGAAGAGATTGGAGAGAAGTCTTAGAAATTGTAGAATATTTTTGCAACACATCAGTACATGCCACCACAGGCATGACACCCTATAAGGCAATATATGGTAGAGAGGTCACAACACCAGTCTCAATGCAATATGAAAAATACTCTGACAAACCAGATAATGAATACATCAAGAAATTGAAAGATCAAATCACTTGAATTCACAAAGCAATGTGTCACAATACAAAACAATCAGCCTTCAGGCAAGAGAGGAACCTCAATAAGAAAATATATGGTAAACCACACAAGAAAGGGAATAAGGTTTACACATACACATTAATGAAAACACAAGACATAAAACAAGTGAGAAAACTAAAAACACAGTGGGCAGGGCCATACACCATACAACAAACACTACCAAACAACAACTATAAATTAAACAATGGAAGGGTACTACACTTTCAAAACTTAAAAAGGGCAATTACAATTCTCTCTTGAAATAGTTGGGTATTGTGATTCAGTTATTCCAGCTTCGACATATAGTAGCCCATTCCTGTTGATCTTCCATTTGTAGCATTCATAGTATCCTGCTGCTATTTTAGATAGTGTGGTCCAAGGCTCCCTGATCATCTTTATAATCTCGCCTAGGATTATGTCATCTTTTTGTTTGTCCACTATCTCTTGTTCTGTTATCTCTTCTCTTATCAGTATCAGTAGTACTGCTTGACCTTTTTATCCACATTTATATCTGGTAATCCTTCATATTCAGTGTGTGGCAAGAATTGAAATTGCTTCTTCTCTCCATCTGTTTTCACTGCATCTCTCTGGTATTCTGGAAGTGATTTCCAGAAGTCTGTGTTATTATGTAATGTGCCCTTCCTATGTTCAATTGTGAATGTGAATTCATTTAGGTATTCAATCCATCTAGATACTATTCCAGACTTGTCTCCTGAGAACTTCTTTAGTCAGGCCAATCCACTGTTGTCCATTCACACTCTAAATTCTCTTCCAATAAGGAAGTGTCGAAATTTCTTGATACTCTCAATCAGTGCAAGCATTTCTACCTTGGTGGAGCCATAGTTCTCTTCACTTGCCCTCAGCTTGTGGCTGAAGAACTGAATGGGTACTTCTTTCCGTTCCTTGTTTGTCCCAATGTTGCACTGATTGCTACTTTGCTTGCATTGCAATCTAGTATGAATTTCTCATTGTAATCTGGTGTGTTGAGGGAGGGTAATTTCGCAAGTTCTTCTTTGATGTTGTCCAATTCCTCCTGCTCTTGCCAGGTCCATATGAATGGTACTGACTTCCTTATTAATTGGGTCATCTTCACTGTCTTGCCAGCTATATTTGGAATAAAGGTTCCATAATAATTGAAAAATCCCATAATTCTCTGTATATCTTTTTTGTTGTTCAGTTTTTCTATTTTTCGGATCATTTCTCTGGCATTGTCCTTCATACATATTCTGCCCTTCTCTATCATTCTTCTGAGGAACACTATTTTATCTTTCAGGATGTCACACTTATTTCTGTAAATTCAAAGTCCCACGTTTTCTAGAATCATTAATGTCCTCTCCAATTTTTCAAGGTGTTCTTAGACTGTATCACTTGTGACTATGATGTCATTTATATAGGCGTCGACTCCCTCTTTGATTCTGTGTGTCTTGTTCTTCAGTACCTTCGTTATATACATCTGAAATGTTGCTGGTGTGTTACAGAGTCCGAACGCCATGTATATTTGTAAAATATTTATGCTTACTGGCTTTGTAGAGCATGTCCTCTATCCACAGTAGGGGGTATGAATCCTTTTTTGTCACCTCATTTAATTTGCAGAAGTCAATGCATAGATGGTTTTACGAACACAGTTGGTGCTGCATAAGGGCTCTCACTTGGCTGAATGATTTTGTTGTCAATTAGTTCTTCTAGTATCTGATTGTATTCTTCTTTCAGCTGCTCAGGCACCCTTCTAACTGGTAGTTTGATTGGTTTGTCTGTTGTTGTGACGATTTTGTGCTTCTTGCCTACTGCCTGACCTATCCTTATCTCTCTGTAATTGAATATATGTTTGTGTTTCTCTAGGGGTGTTCTTAATTGCATGATGTCTCGTTCTTCTAGATGTTGATAGTCCTCGTTGTTTATTTCAGGTATCCTGTATGTGTCTTCTTCTTCTGATTTTGTCCAAACACACTTGAGTCAGCTTTTGGGAGTACTCGCAACTTTGATGGTGTTCATCCACTCACCCTTGAGTTGGTCATGTGGAGTACTATCTGCTTTCCTTTGCAAGTCCTTGAATTGACCATGCAAATTACTCACTCCATCATCACCTTCAATTGCCTTCCAGTTTAATCTCAAACTGTGTTCTGATGCTTTCAGGCATCCCCTTGCAGATGTGTGAGAACAAGTTGTATTTCAAATAACTATTTCCTCTCAAACTGAGCATTAGTAGCCTCTCGACTTGTTGCATGTAATTTCAGATGTCATCAGTTTTTTTCATTTTTGTTGCATTCAAGATAATTTGGTACTGGTTCTTGAAACTTTCATTTTTGTAATAGTTAATGAAGTCTCCTATTAGTAGTTGATAGTCCCTTTTTGTCTCTGCATCCAATAACAAATAGTGTTGAGATGCTGCTCTGGTTAGGTATAGTGCTGCTGCTGCTTGTTGGCTCACTTTCCTTTCTGCCATTGTCAATTTGAACATTTGAAGCCACTTGGCGAATTTGGGATTATAACCGTCTACTTTCCCATTAAATTTGGGTAGTGTCACTTTGCATGGAATTGTATTGTTGGCTGTTAATTGTGGTAGAATCAAATTCTCATATTTTGGTTTTCTATGATTGGTTTGTATGTCCTCCTCCTGCAGTTGTGTAGCACTGCTTTCTTAATTTCGTTTATTATTTTTTGTTTTTCATTGTCAGAGTCTTCATCTGCTTCTTTGAATGCTACTTCCTTTTGGCTCGGCCTATGTGGTGCCTGTAGTTTGCTATCATGTTTTAGCTTGGAATTCAATTTCATGAGATTGCATATCATTTCTGCTCTCTTCTTCTGTTAAGTGTAACAGTCGCAATTTATCTTTGAGTTGTTCTAACTCTCCTGCTTGTAGATCATTGTCTTCAATTAACTGTCTGTTTGTTCTTTCTAGTTCCTGGTTTTTCTTGTGCCATCACTGTTTTTCTTCTAGAAACTTTTGCTGGACTCCAACAGTTGATGGGTCAAGATCTTGATTACGTTTTGAAATAGCTGATTTTGTTCTTTTAATCACATTTCCATGTTTACTGTGATTTTGCTGAGTATCAATTCATTTTTTTCTTTGACCCTCTCAGTCAATTGTTCTACTTGTTGCCTTAAAGTTTCCTCATTCTCTTGACTCTTTCTTAACAGTACCATTATATCTAGTGGGTTTGTGTTTGTGGGGTTCATCTCTGGGGGTGAACTAATGGATTGTAGTTCTGTATCTGTGGCATCTGTTGCTGAAATTTCACAAAAAGGGCACGTGGAGAAGTTGACATCTCCAGACAAAATCAAGAACCCAATGCAGGAGGTCGAAAAATTTAAAATGTGAAGGGGAGGAATAACTGAACCAGGGGAAGTTTGTGAAATGACGACAAAAACACAAAAAGAAATGTTAGAAGAAGAAGAACTCTTAACATCAACTAATACTATTGCCAAAAACACAACAACAAATAGACGATGAAAGATTCTTAGTTGAAATAAAAATAACAAAGGAAAAAGAAAAGATTTGCTTGAGAAAATACAAGTACGTGAAGGAAGAACAGACAATGAAATTGATGTTCAAAGAAGCATTCACAAAAACTGAATTAGAGGAGATGCTAAAACCATGAAATCAATTAGCGGTAGACTTAGAATGCATTACATCAAAATTTGAAGTTAACAACAAGATCCAAATGAGAGTGAGCAGGAAAGGCTTAATGCAAATATTCTGGGAAACTCTAAATAAAGTAATATGAACTATCCAGCTACGATTGGATTGGCAACAGTGCCATCAGAAGATTATAGAGAGATAAAGCAACAAATAAGAACCAAGATCCTTATATGCACCTCACCACAAACAGTATCTATCCCAATGGTACTCCCATGATGGAGAATACCGAAAAATGTGAAGATTGATAAAACTTTCTTACATGAATACAAGACTTATGTGAATATGAAAGATGAAGCAAAGGCAATAGTTGAAAGAGATTACTACAAAAAGACAAAGGAGATATTACTAAAAAATGATAATAAGCAAAGGGTATATGTTGAGGGAGCAATAACTCATTATCAGCTGTATACTCAAGGAAAGCTGATTCATGAACAGTTAAAAGAACTCTGAGAAGAAATAGATAAATGAATGACAAAGGCAATCATGCTGTTTTCAGGAGTAAACAGTCTAGTGTGGTTGGACTTATGGGACAAAGAGTACTGCTTCTATGATGTCACAAAAAGAGTAGAGTGACAATGATGAGACTAAATAAGAATGATCCAATGACACTAACAGAAGAGGACATATGTAGCATCATCCAAAATAAAACAGAAATATGCTGCAAACGTCACAGAAGATACTAAGATCGAAAAGAAGTGATTAAAAAATATTATGATTAAATCAAGTGTGATTATTTCAGTTTGATTTGTATATTGCAACCAAGAAAATAACATGTGTCAAAAAAGAGATAATTGTATCTGTTGATAAAAACATTTTCATCAAATTGTTGCTTACATTATTTTTATCCACCATCTTGGCAGACGTTTAAATTTGAATCAACAGGTACTTTTCTTCAAATTACTATAAATACAATTAAAACTATTGTAAGAGTTGATAAGGAAGTTTACCTAGAATTCTTATTATTTCATCTTATTAATGGTTTAATTATTTAATACGATGTTGAGCAAATTGAGTGGTGTTTAGTAGTGGTCTGGATCCATCACAGGGAATGATTCAAGGGTCTCTGTGCCAGATCACAAAAGTGCACTTAGGTTAGGCATAGGGGTTTTTCTCTTGATTAGCCAACTAGCATTTCCAACTACATGTATTAGATAATTAACTCTCAACAAAGGGTTGGATAACCGAACCTTAGGGATTATCCTAATATATTTTCAGATCCAAATTAATGACCTATAATTGACCAATAATGACCTTACATGTAGTAATTGTAAATGTAGGTTAGGAAGTTGTTTGATATTTATTTAATAAAGCCAATATATTTTGGTAATGGCTACATATAATATTGAATGAACAACTAGTGACAGTTTCTGGTTGCAAATAGATATAACACTTTCACACAATAGAGATTAGGTCGAGTTGTGTCATGCCTTTAGTAAGCCCTGAGCTAATGTAGGGTACACATAAGCTATCTTGATTGAGCTAAGAAGTGGCACCAAGCATTGGAAGGAATGGTAAAATTGGATGTGGAGATCCGCTTCGGGAAGACGCCCACTGAAAGATCAATGCAGAGGTTACTGCTTTGGTTCGTCACCTAAAAAGTAAACAGTTATTTATGGTTACGTAATGTAATGGAAGAAACTAAGCAAGCAGTAATGATGAGTAAATCCTCACCCGCAATAGCACAGTCAATGTTACAAGTTAACAGTGAATCAAGAGTGATAAAGCCTGGTAGAGGATATTAAATTATCTCCATCATTATTAGATCTATTTTCTGTTTTTCGACAATTTCACTCTTGTTGATTTCCTCTTTAATTGTGATGGGCATTATCGCTTGACCTTTTTTACCTGCGTTAATATCTGGTAGTTCATTGTATTTGCTATGTGTCAAAAAATCGAATTTCTTCTTTTCTCCTTCCTGCTTTTCTACATCTCTTTGGTATTCCAGTAGCACAATCAAGAAATCAGCATTTTTATGTAATGTGCCTTTCCTATGTTCGATTGTGAATCTAAATTCATTTAAATATTCTATCCACCTCAACACAATTGACGATGTATCTCCCAAAAAATTTTTTAGCCATGCCAAGCCACTATTATCTGTTCACACTTTAAATTTCTGCCCAATCAAAAAGTATTTAAATTTCTTTATACTCTCTACTAATGCCAACATCTCCAACTTTGTTGGCCCATAATTTTCTTCTTTCATTTTTAGTCATTGCTAAAGAATTGTATAGGTACTTCCCTACCATTTTTCATCTGTCCCAAACAAGCTCCTATCACAACATTGCTCACATCACAATCTAATATAAACTCCTCTTCATAATCAGGTGTATTTAGCAAAGGCATTTTAGCAAGTTCATTTTTGATGTTTTCTAATTGTTCTTCTTCTCTCCATGTCCATTCAAAAGGTTTAGATTTTTTTAGTAATGCTGTTATTCTAGTTGTTTTCTGAGCTATATTTGGTATGAATTATCCATAATAGTTGATAAACCCCATTATTCTCTGTATGTCCTTCTTTGTTTTTGGCCTTTTAATATTTAAAATTATTTCCTTTGCATTGTTTTTCATTTTAATTTCGCCTTGTTGTATTCTTCTTCCCAAAAACACTACTTCACATTTTTTTCCGTTCACCCTCAATCCGGCATTATAAAGAATCATTAACATTCTGTCCAATTTTTCTAGATGCTCATCTACTGTGTTACTTGCGATTAAGATGTCGTCTATGTATGCACACACTCCATCTTCCAATTTTTTTTCTTTTGTTTCAACACTATCATTACATACCATTGAAACGTTGCTGGTGCATTACAAAGTCCAAACGCCATGTACATCCATTCAAACAACCCATAGGGAGTTATGAACGCTGTTTTTTCAATATCCTTAGGCTCCATTGGCACCTGCCAATATGCTTTGCATAAGTCAATACACATGAAGTATTTATTTTTTGTTGCTTCGTAAATCATGTCATCTATTCATGGTAATGGATAAACATCTTTTTTAGTCACATCATTCAATTTTTCTGAAATCTATACAAAGCCTGTATTTTTCACCCTGTTTTACAAACACTGTTGGTGACGCATAAGGACTTTCACTCGGCCTTATAATTTTATTATCAATCAGTTCATTTAAAATTGTATTGTATTTTTCTTTCAGATTTTCTGGTACTCTTCTGCAAGGTAATCTAATCAGTTCATCCATTGTAGCAATTATTTTATGCGTTTCTCCAATTGCTTTCCCTACACTGATTTCTCTGAAGTTGAATATTTTATTATGCTCATTCAAAATTTCTACCAGCTTTTTCTTTTCTTTGTTATTCAGATGTGGGTATTCTTCTTCCTTGATTTCTGGTATCTGAAACATTTCTTCTTCTTCTTTTGTTATTATGTTTATCATTTTGTTTACCATCTGCTTCTCGGATTTCACTCTCTTTCCTTTTATCATAACCTTGTCTTTGTTGACATTGACTATGTGATTTGTCGCATTCAACACTGGTATCCAACCCTTGCCTTCTTGTATCATGCACAAGCTCGACCAAGTCGATAATTTCTTTGTATTTATGCCAATTTGGTTATTAATAATTACCTCAGTGTTTATTTTTTCACTTGTCATAATTTCACACATCTTCCAATTATTTGGTAAAATTTTCACATCCTTTGTTAATTTAAACACTATTGTATCATCCATATCACAATCTTCATAGGTTGTTACTACCTCTTCTTGTACAGTTATTGTTCTATCCTTATAGTTTATAATGCACTTGTTGTTTGTGAGAAAATCATTACCCAATATTACTTCATATGGCAATTGGTTTCCTTCCGTATCAATTACCGTGAAAGTTTGTTGAAATGTCATGTTTGCCACTCTTATCAGTACATTCTTCAGCTTACCTTTCACGTCAATATAATCTCCAGAAGCATTTATTAGTCTATTTTTTTCGTTGTTTAATTGTTTTCTTTGAAAGCCAACTTTCTTTGCACATTCATCCGTTATTATAAATATCACTGCTCCCATAGCTACTGTTGCTTCTACCATCACTCCATTAATAAAAATTGTTATCATATTTGTTTTTAGTCGATTGGTCACTATTAGTATGGGTGCTTGGTTTTTTGGAGACAGTGCTCCCTCTAATTTAAATTTTCTGCTTCTGCTGATTCAATTTCCTCTTCTTCTTCTTCTTGTTCTTCCTCATTTTCTATTAGATCTTCTTTGTCAAAGTCCACATCTTCCTCTTCTATCCAATTTATTTGTCACTTACAGTATTTTTTCGTATGTCCCAATTGACATTTCAAATCTTTCCGTTTTATTTGCTTTATTGTTCCATCTTTCAGTTTTATTTTCACTAATTCTTCTCCAGATTTTTTAATAATAGTCTTACCTGTTGGTTTATTTCCAATTGGTATCATTTGATTCACTATTTGTTTCATAATTGTCAATTTCCATTGTAATTTGAATCGCTAATCCTTTCCTGATCATCTTATCCAATGCATCAACTGCATCACATTTAATTTGGAATTGCGTTTGTATTGCCTCTGGCAACCCCTTGCAAATATGTGCAAATAAATCATATTTAGAATAACTGTTTTCTCTGGAACTAAGTTTTAACAATCTCTCTACTTGAGACATGTAGTTTCACAAATCATCTTTACTGTTCATCTTTATTCCATTTAACAGCATCCTATACCGGCTTTTAAAACTCTCGTCATCATAATATTGTCGATATTCGCCTATCAATTTTTTGTAGTTCATTTTTGTTTCCGTTTCTAACACTAAATAATGTTGGTATGCAGCTCCACTTAAATATAGCAGGAATCTTGCTGCTGCCCTATGTTGTGTTACCTTTTGTTCCTTCATACTCATCTCGAATATCTCTAACCATTCATTAAATGTAGGCGAGTAATTGTCTACCCTGCCCGTAAATTTAGGCAGTATTGCTTTGCATGTTGATATTTCATTTTCTTCATCTTCTGACAATATAGTATTTTGAAACAATGGTTTTCTTTCAATTGGTTTTCAACATTTTCTTTAACCTGTTTCATTACATTTTCGACTAACTTTGCTATAAACTCTTCCTTGGTTTCCGCATTTTTATAATCCTGTATTGCTACCTCCTTTTGTGGTATCACTGAATTTACTTCATGCAGTTTTTCCACTGTGATATTTTCTATCATTTTTATTTCGGTTTTCTTTAACTCAATTAACTGTAATTCGTCCTTTAAATTGTCAATTTCTAATTGCTTTACTATATTCTCCTCTTGGAAGTTAGCGTTTTCTTCATGAAGCTCTTTTTGCAATTTCTGTAATTGTTCATATTGGAGCTTTATTTCCTTGTTGACTTCCATCAATTGTTCTATCTGTTGTTGAAACAAGTCAAATGCATACTTGTGTCTTCCTTTATTTCATCAACTAATTTCTCCTTTTCGATGCTTTTTATCTCCACTTCAATCATTCTCTTTGTTAAATGTTCTATTTGTTTGGTCAACTCCTTTCTTTCTTTCTTTTTATTCTCAATAATTTCCATTAGCTGGGTTATTGTAAATTCATTTGCCAACTCCACAGGTTGTAGCACCTGTTTTGTTGGGGATTGTTCACTTTCTGGGGACATTATTACATCCTGTGTCTCAGGTGTACTTCTTGTTTAGGGGGGTCTTCTGAGTTCTGGGTTTACTTCTAGTAGTTTTTTTCTTTGAATTCACCATTTTTCTCATTTTTGCTCAGGATGTCCAATTTGGTAATCCGTTCTTGCATTTTTTGTCTGCTCTGGTGTAATGTTATTATTCGTTCCCTCTTCTTTCTTCTTTCTTCAGTCACTACTGTAACACTATTAACTATTAAACTATTTTCCAAATACTTAGATTACTATTTCCAATTCGATTTATTCGAGAAGAAACAACTATCTTGATTCGAATTTTCTTTGCGCATGTTGGGCACCTGTCACAGTTGCCATGTAGAATCTTGACAACCTTCCAACTAGTAAACTTAAATGTAATTTAGGAGCTACTTTGACTATTTCCTATTCGTACCTAGTAAGGTAGGTGACAGATTCCAAATTCCATCTCTATTCTTTTGTTCTTACTTGTAGTTACTTAATGATTAGACTAATATCTAGGCAACAACTATATTTGACGCTCGGAGTAACAACAGTAATTTAGGTTCAAGACAGGAGATGGTTGGTACAAAGTACAGGGTTACACACCCGACCTGAGGCAAAGCACAAAGAGGAATTGAAGAACTACGATGTAACTATTAATTCCAACGAACACTTTAGCATCGAAAGAAACACCAATCGCCGCACCAAGGACTCAGTGCATGAAATGTTGTGTGATAATGCAATAGTGACACTGTGTGGATAACCTACTAATTTAATGCATTGATTGTTCTTGTTATTAATGATGTTGTAATATAAAGGAGACTCGCAACCCGAATGCATTAGCTTGTTATTATGCCTTACATGTAATAACCCTACAGATAAATATCTATATGCTAACAACCTATCGTACATGTGAACAATCAATGCGGTCAGCATAAACGTAGGAATTAGGTCTGTAGGTCGACTAATAATTAAATACAATGTAATAATGTTGATAAACTTCCAATACAAATGAACTGTAAATTCTCCTATGAGGGCTAATGTAAACTTGATAATAAAATAAAATGAACAATGAATGATAGGAAAGCTATAACAAAGAAAAACCCCTATCCTTATACATAACCTATGAGCACATTGGGTAGACCAACAGCTACCAGCCACACAGCTGTGGGAATGGCGCTAGCAAATCATTATTGTTAATGTGCAAAATACACAGCCATGGGAATAGTGATAACAATTCATTGCTAAGTGCTAAGCCATTATGAATTATCTCCCACTAAACAAAGTCATGGACCACTGCCTCAAATACCCTAGTCCTTGAACGTTTTTAGCTTTCCATTTAATTAATAAATAAACCTGACAAAAGAAAACAAAGTAAATCCAATAAATTTCAGCCATCAACAAAATATAATATTGCACAGTTTTTATACTTGAAATTGTTTAAACAATCAAATATTTGGCTAGTACCTGTTAATACTGAGTTGTTGACAATTTACTAAATCTTGATTCTTTTTCGTCTGCCACCTTGCGCATGTCAGCATTAATTAGCTTTTTGCGACTTTGCCTTTTTACCAATTGTCAAATATCCATTTGTACTGCCAATTAATTAATAAAAAAATTACTGCTTATAAATTTACAAATAATTAATCATGTGTTGTACAATTAATATTTATTTCAAAATTCAGTCTTAGTTCTTTCTTTGTTTCTCTCAATTTGACCACACATGATTTGAATTATGTTACAGTAAGTCATAATGCATATTGTGGCATAATCCATCAAAAAGCCATGTGTGGTCAAAGTAAGAAAAAAGATGGAAGTAACTAAGACTAAAATGTAATAATGATTAAATTGTAAAACACATGGTTGTGATTGACCATTTAATTTGTAAAATATTTTAAGCAGTTTGATACCTAAATTAACTTGACAGTATTTGACAAAATCTAAGATGACCAAACAGTGTACACTAATTAACCCTGATGTTGCATAATTAAAAAGCAGAACTAGAAAGTGAGGGAAAATTGTAAACAAGACTCAATCAATAGGTACTAGTCGAGTGTTTGATTATTTACTTAGATGTGCTATAAATATTCACTGAATGTTAGAATGATTTATGAATGAATTTTATTGGGATTTACTTCATTACTTATTGTCAGGTTATTTAATTGTTTCATGGAAAGCTAAATGTTCAAGCACTAGAGCAATTGTATGGTGGTCCCTGAATACATTTAAAGGAATTCTGGAGCAGCCTCACAATCAGCTATTCAATAGTGGTGAGGGCAGTAGCTGTAGATTCCTCAATGTGCTTATAGGTTACAATTAGAGATAGGGATTTTTATTTGTTATAGCTTTCCTATCACTTGTTGCTCACAGATTATTATGATTATATTTAAGTTGCTCTACATGTTTATTTATTCAATATTTATTTTTGTAGTTGACCATCAACTGAATTGCAAACTAACTTTCTTGCTGACCTCATTGATTGTTCACATGTATGGAGGGCTAGCATGTATCACTATATGTGTAGGGCTATTACATGTAAGGAACAATAACAAGCTAAAGCATCATGGTTGCATTATTTCCTTTTATTTACTTAATTATAATAACAAGAACAATCAATGCACTAAATTGTTAAGTTATCACAAGCATGCTATCACTGAGTTAACCATCAACACACTGATTCATCCACTGGTTTCCACTGCGGAGTTCAAGTAAAGCTGGAACTGTTGTTAATGACACTCTGGAAGTGCATAGCACCACTTTGGGTTTTGACCCAGTCTCAATCTAAATAAGCTGTGATTAGTTAAGCATTCAGGGAAGCTAAGGCAGATTAATTTAGTTAATTAACTACACACTCAATTAGTTAGAGAGAATTATGAGTCTGTCATACTTTAACAATTGCACATACCCTGAAAAGTAGTTAGTTACTGTTAAATACTAGTGACAACTGTATTGGCAAGATTCTACAATATGAGCTAATTACCAAGACTGTTTTGCTGAAATTACAAATATGTTGATTTTATAAATGTATTGTGAAAATATATTCACTGTCATATTGTTATAATTTGTGGGATTGCTATTGAATTGTGTGAGCAGAGATTTTCATTTTTTAAAAACTCTGTAGCAAACCCCACAATGCCTACAAAACATTAGGCCTGACAATTAACATTATGACAATTTTGCTTCTTTTGAGACCAATTTTTAGTAATTGCCAAAAAATGCCTTCTGTGTTTTTGTTGCTAGAATTTTTTAAAAGTTACTCACAGAAAATTTAAACTGTGGTTTGAAAGAGCAAAAGGATACCACTGTAAAATTTCAAAATATGAATTTAATTTTTCATAACATTGTTCATAGTAATAACTAATTTATTGTTCTTGAAATTCATATAAATAATGATCTTTTGTGGGATACACATTTAAAAATATTACAAAATAAGATAATTTGAATTCTCTCAAAGGAAATATAAACATATTAGAAGTACATTATTTTAGCATGTAGTGTAAATTCCATATATAAGATACTTATTTGTGCATGCTGGAGTTATTTTTCATTGTAATTCTACATGTAGATGCATTATTCTAATTAGCAGCTAGTGGAAAATTTGGCATGCCAAAATTAGCATGACAAAAATACTTGAAGCTTTATGCAAGCATGACAAACAATGGAATAATTCTGTCAACTTTGGCTGAAGTAACAAAGTGTGGACAGAAACTCATGGAGTGTTACATAAATTTCTGAATACCAAGCAATTGAAGTTTTATTGAGAGCATTACAAAAATAATAGGCTTAGAAATAATTTAACCCATATTTGACCACCAATGATTATTCACACTGAAAAAAGAGCACAATAGCTAATGCGAAAATAAGTGATTTTTCCTTAATAATTTGCATAAGACCCTCTGTTTACTTACTTATCAATACTATTTATTGCTTCAGGTATCAATCTAGCAGTTTCTACATAATATGTCACAGCAATTAAAATCAGTCTTGTCACAGAGAATCAGAGTCCTACTCACCACACCAAATTAGGGTTAGAATTCCACCCTCTGATCAACTGGCAGTGATCAATTACAATTAGAATTACTGTTATTAGAATCCCAAATCACATTGCTGTGCAGCCCAACTACTTATAATTCTCAGTGTGGACAATAATTTTAGTTACACCACTCAGCAATCTAGCAAATCAGCAGCTCATGGAAGTGTTATTCCTGCACTAATAGAAGACATTGATTCCCTTCATGTTTCTATTCCACAGTGCCTGCCTTGTCATCCTTTTCCTTCTACATTTTCACCTGATTCAATCTTAGCTTCAATGACAGTCCAATGCTCACTGCCCTCATTTTCAATGGATCCTGTTTCTAAACAAGATATACTTGTATTACTTCAGTGTTTGGAACAATTTTAACTTACCAGACTCACCTGTACCATAGTTTTGTACATTAATAAAGAATATTTCACACTTAGCCTTCCCAAATATACAGAGATGCTTAATTGACTTTACTATTAATGCTAATCAAAATACTGTGATTACCTATACTCAACAGAATTGGTAAACATACTTTCTGATGTTGAATTATCCTTCTTGCAGATGAGAGCACTACTGGTGGATCCTGCAACTGCCCCTTCTACACTATCAGGTTAGGCAGCCAGTCAACAAGCATGGTCAGATCATGTTGCTGACAAAGAAAATGAAATTTTTCTTTATGGAGAAACCTTGTCTGATTCACAAATGTTAGAATTTTTCCACAAGAGTAAGATGTCCCAGACTTCAATGGTGTGCAAGGTGTTATAGTAGAAGAACTTCTTGTCAATAATCCTCAGTTTTAACTTCACACAGCTGATGCTAACTGGGAATTGTGCAGCAGGCATTTAGCATTCCTCAATCCATTATGAACTGTTTCACTGTGCATTTCTCTTTTAAATCCTTTTGACCAATGGTATATTAGCATCCAGTATGTACTCAATATCCACTTCATCTTTAACATGCAGATTCTATCATTCACATGCTCATTAGCAGCAAATTTAATAGTAGCAGCTCCATGACACAATCCCTTTCAAGCAAGATCCTTATTTTTTTCCCCAAATCTGGTTGAAGATTCTGACTAGTGTTGGACTACATATTTATTTCAATGAAGATATCTCCATTACATTTTCATTTTCATTACATTCTCAAAGTAATGAAAAAGGAAACACCTCCTATAGGCTATGCTTCAGTTCAACTTACAATCCACCTTCTATGATATCCCAATGTTCTCAAACATAAGTATTGAACTATGTTCTTAGCTCATAATAGAAAACATTACATTTTTAATATGGCACAGATGGGCCTTTCATACTCTGTGACACCATGTCAATTCCTGCCAACAGCCTTGCTTGTTCATTAATGAGGGATACATCTCTTGGACTCATATTGATAACTTAATGGATATTCTGCAAATGTCACAATATTACAAAGTCAATGCTTGGCTCCATTTGTTACATTCTCTCAATATATCTTTGGTACAAGTCTGTTTGTCCTCTGGCCTTCAGACAATGCAGTATCTTGGTTATATGATTGTTATTCCCAACAGGATCATATACACTACAGAAAACTGCCAATAAAAAAGTCAAACTGCTCAAAGAATTGGACTTTACTAGTTGCACTTTTAAATGGAGACAATCTGCTTTGGAATACATGCTTTTCCTGGCCAATGATTGGACCTAACCCTAACCCTGACCCTCATTTGTACTGCATTTATCATTCCTTTCATATATTCAATATATTCTCTTGATGCATTAAATAGTCTCTTATTGCAGCTGTTCAGATCTTCCCATTTAAACCCTAGCTTTGTAGCACATTCATAGCACATTCATCAGTAATTATCAATGTTGCTGCTCCAGTGTTGATTGTTGCTTTAGTCATTACTCCATTGATTGCTATCTTGATTGTATTTATTGTATCAAGATTCATCAGGATCATTATTGATGCATGGTTTTTAAGAGTCAGCACTCTACCTAGTTTTCTGACTCCTCATTGGTTGGCAAGACTTCATCCATTTCATCCTCTGTTTACAGAACATCTTCCTCGTCATAGTATGCTTCTTCATCTCTGATTACATTTATTTGCTTTGGGCAATCCGGTTTTTTTGTGGCCTTTTTGTCCACAGCCATAACACTTGACGTCTTTCTCTTTCACCTTTCTGGTTTTTCCGTCTTTTCCTTTTACTTTTGTGATTTTTTCCTTTTTTGTTT
Source organism: Hofstenia miamia (assembly GCA_900660155.1). Lineage (NCBI taxonomy): Eukaryota > Metazoa > Xenacoelomorpha > Acoela > Hofsteniidae > Hofstenia > Hofstenia miamia. The sequence continues at coordinate 2,960,099 of CABFPE010000005.1, read as the reverse complement.
TGTTATAGGTTTTATTTGGGATGCATGGTTTGAGGTTATTTCTCCTTGTAGGCCCATCTCTGTGCCATGCAGCCTTTTCATATATTCATGCATTATTTTCAATGGTTGCTTGTATTTTGACTGCCTTTCTAATCATTCTTTCAAGTTTGTCATCTACATCACATTTGATCTCAAACTGTGTTGTAATGCTTTCAGGCATTCCTTTGCAGATGTGTGAGAACAGACCATATTTAGAATATCTATTTTCTCTTTAACTCAGCATAAGCAATCATTCAACTTGTTGAATGTAGTTTCAAATATCATCAGTTTTCTTCATTTTCAATGCATTTAGGATAATTTGGTACTGATTTTTAAAACTTCAGTTTTCATAATAGTTTATGAAATCTCCAATCAGTAATTCGTAATTCCTTATTGTTTCTGCATCTGAGAGCAGATAGTGCTGAGAGGCTGCACCTGTTAAATATAAAGGGAGTCTTGCCACTGCTGCCTGCAGGCTCACTTTGCGCTCCGCCATTGTTAATTTGAACATTTGTAACCATTCTGCAAATGTCAGGTTGTAGCCATCTACCCTTCCATTGAATTTAGGTAGTGTCACCTTGCATGGTATAGTATCATTAATTGCCAGTTGCAGTAAAATCAAACTTTCATACTTGGGTTTGTTGTGATTTTTCACTGTGTCTTCCTCCTGCAGTTGAATTGTCACTGCCTCTGTGATCTCATTAATAATTTTTTGTTTTTTGGCATCTGAGTCTTTGTCAGATTCCTCGTTTATCACTTCTTTGGGAGCTGGTAAGTGCAATGCTTGTAACTTGCTCTCTTTCTATTTCATGGGTTTGCATATTGCTTCTGTTCTCTTCTTCTGTCAACTGTAATAGTCTTAGTTTGTCTTTCAATTGCTCCAGTTTTCCTGCTTGTAGTTCATTATCCTCTATTAGCTGTCTGTTTATCCTTTCCAGTTCCTGATTTCTTTTCTGCCATTGTTGATTCTGTTCTAAGAATCTTTTGTTGGACTCAGATAATTTGTGCATAAGGAGTTTAATTTCATTTTGAAATAACTCACTTTGCTTGTCTAGCTGCATCTCCATGTTGAATCTGATTTTGCTCAATATGGTTTCATTTTGTTTTCCATCTCTTTAAATTTGATGGTTAATTGTTCTATTTAGTGTTTTAAGAGTGCTTCATTTTCCTGGCTCTTCCTCAGCATATCCATTGTCTGGTGGGTTCGTTTCTGGGGGGTTCACCTCTGAGGGTGAGTTAAGACTTTGCAATTCCATGTTGGAGGCTGAATTTTCACCAAAGTATGGTGATGATTGTATTGTTATGGGGGTTACTGCTTTGGTTGCAGTCTTCTTTGCACTGCCTTTCTTACCTTTTGTCATATTTTATTTCTGGTTTGTAGTGGTCTTCCTTTTTGACCACAATTCCAGGATTCTGTTGAGGTGCTTTGGATTGGTTATAGTAATTCCCTCTGTTGACTAGTTTGTTTTTCATGTAGCAGTCTGTTGCTTACTTCCACTTTTTTTTATAGATTCTGTCATAGTATGCAGGTGGTTTCACTGAATGTTTCTTTTAATAGTTGCTATTCTTGGCTGTCATGGTGGCCATGTAACATCCTCTACCAGGCATTATTACTGTTTGTCTTTTGTTACTGCATAACACTAGTCATAGTTTTGTTGGTAGGGATTTACTTAACTTTAGCTTTGTTTCTATTAACACAATGTAACTAGATATAACTGTTCACTATTTAGTTGATGAAGCCATGCAGCAATTTCATCAACAATCAATAGTGGGCATCTGCCTGAAGCTGATTTCCACATCCAGTTTCACAATTCCTTCAATGTTCCATTTGATTGAGTTCCACCTCTCAGCTCATCAATACATTTTATGTGTACCCTATCCTAGCTCAGTGCATACTCAAGACATGACACAATTCGACTTAAACTCTATTTTGTAAAAGTCTTCCATTTGTTCACAACCTGACTTGTTACTAGCTGCTTACTTCATGTTAATTGTAGCCATTACAAAAATATAGTAGCTTTAATAAATGTATTAATATTGAGCAGCTTCCTAACCTACATTTATAATTTGATACATGTTTGGTCACTTTATCTGTCCTTTATAGGTCACTAATTTGGATTTAAAATATTATTAACATATTCCCAAGGTTTCAGTTATCCAACCATTTGTTCAAAGTTAATTATTTTAATACATTTATTCTATGATTGCTAGTTGACTAATCAAGAGAAAAACTCCTACACCTAACTTATGTACACTTTTATGATCTGCCACAAAGACCCTTGAATAATTCTCTGTGATGGATCCAGACAACTACTAAACACCACTCCATTAGCTCAACATTTTATTAAATGATCAAACCATTATAGTAGAACAAAATAAGGATTCTGAATAAAATTCTTTATCAATTGCTTACAATGTATAATTCCTATTTATAGTAAATCTAGAAAAGTACCTGTTGATTTCAAATTTAAACTTCTCATCTGCCAAGATGGTGGCTAAAAATAATCAAAATGACTTTGCCCCCTCATTTTGCTGAAAAGTATTATTATTGATCAATACTAATCTCTTATTTTTGACACATATTGTTTCTTAGTTACATAATACAAATAAATCTAAATTAATCTAATTGATATAAATACAATATTTTTAGTCATCATTTCTTTGATGATGAGGAATCTGATGAAGACTCAGCTGCTGAAAAACAAAAAATTATTAATGAGATCACAAACGCAGTGACAATTCAACTGCAGGAGGAAGACATAGTGAAAAATCACAACAAACCCAAGTATGAAAGTTTGATTTTACCACAACTGACAACTAATGATACTTTACCATGCAAGGCGACACTACCTAAATTGGGGAGCAACATCTGAGGCATGGATGAAACAGCTTCAAAACCAGCCATGGCTCACATCGAAGAAGATCATAAAAAGAAAACTGGCAAGCACAGCAGAATAGCTGCTAATTTAATATTACATGTAGACATTACCAAAATATATTGGTGTTTCTAAATTTATTAGTATTGAGCAGCTCCCTAACTTATATTTATAAATTAATACATTTGTGGTCACTTTATCAGTGATTTATTGGTCATTAATTTGGATCTAAAATAGTATTAATATATTTCCTCGGTTTCAGTCATCCAACAATTTGTTCATAGTTACATATTTTGATACATGTATTAAGTGATTGCTAGTTGGCTAATAGAGAGAAAAACTCCTATACCTAACTTATGTGCACTTTCATGGTCTGGCACAGGGACCCTTGAATCAATCTCTGCAATGGATCCTGACCACTACTAAACACCACCTGATTAGCTCAACATTGTATTAAATAATCAAACCATTGTAGTAGGAAAAAATAATAATGCCAAATAAAATTCTTTATCAATTGCTTACAGTATTCAATTTGTATTTATAGTACCTGTTGATTTCAAATTTAAACTTTTCTTCTGCCAAGATGGTTGCTAAAATAATGGAAGCGATTTCACCCCCTTGTTTTGCCAAAAGTATTTTTATTGATTGATACTAATCTCTCGTTTTTGACACATTTTGTTTCTTAGTTGCATAATACAATAAATTTAAATTAATCTAATTGATCTAAATACAATTGTAACATCCTCCAGCTAGCTTATTACGCTGTGTCTGATTACTGATAATGAGTGCTCAGTAAATCTCAGGGGAGGTGTTACCAAGTTGTTGAATTTTATTAACTAGTTATGTTAATCAAATAATTGAGTATTGACTATCACTGTTTAGGTGACAAAGCAGTAAGATGTTTCCTCAGTAAGATGTTTCCTCTTCAGTTCTTCCATGGGCTACTGCCCGAAGCCAATCTCCACAACC
>CABFPE010000005.1:2926009-2955236 GCA_900660155.1 Hofstenia miamia | reverse complement strand
ATTCATACGTAAGCATTAGTTTGCTCAATTTAATTTGTCAATTATCTCTTGATCGGCTAACAAGTTTCTTATTTTGACCAATATTAAATCTTAGTTGCATTTTACAAAAATAAACTAAAGTTCATTAACTAAATTTTTACAATCAATTTCAATTAATAATCATTCGACGTGATTCAGCTTTAGTTGCCTTTTTGGATGATGCTACACTAATTAATATTACCTAAGAGTGATGTTGCATAATTAGTAGATGTAGCAAATGTAAACATTGAAAGACAGGTACTTACTAGATATTTAAATGTTTGTACAATTTCTAATATAAATATCATGTAACCAAATCAGATTATGATGAATTAATTTTCAATGGATTTATCTTGTATTTTTGTATTCAGGTTTGATTATTAATGCAAATGGAAAGCTAAATTGTTCGAGCAAATGAGTAGTTCTCAAGTGATCCCCACATTCAGTTAAAGGACATTCTGAGCCACACACACACGCAGCTATTCGTCATGCAGTGCAGCTGGGTGCTTGGAACGAAAGTGTGCTCTTTGGTTCCTATGAATAACAAATTTTCAACAAATAGCTGGAAAGCAACCCCTAGACTAATCATCTGTTTATGATATTATGATAAACCTTATTATCCATACTAGGTGCCTACAAGCCCCAATATTTACTACATGTGTGAAAGAATTACTAACTCAACGACCCATCACAAAGACTTAACCACTGAACCTAGAACCATTCCATTTCTGCTGACAAAATTGAATGCTCACATATGTATTCCGTAGGATTGTTATGTATTTATTTAATGTAAGGCTATTTACATGTTGGGATTACAACAAGCTAAAGCAGTCTTGTTGTGCACTTCTCTTATTTATGGTTTAACAATTGATATGGGCAATCAATGCACTAAATAAATTAAGCATACATCGCACACTGAGAGGTCCAGTGAGTCATGGCTTGATCTCCTCACGTGGAAGTAATCACCAACTAGCCCTTCTCATCTCTTGCTGCATGGAGCCACTTCGGGCCTCGTCCCTGCAAACATCTAACGATCTAAAGAAGAATTAGTTAGTTTAAGTTAATGACAGTTACAGAATACAATTAATTAAACATGATAGTATTAAAGTGGAATCGTGTCCGCAATTCTTGATACTACGCACCAACCAATGGTATCGCCTTGTTATCATCTAGAGCAGTGTACAGATTCTCCAATATTGTGATTCAGACAAGTCAGATCATATGCAAAGACATATAGGAATAAGGCACTGTGATAACAACTCTGCTAATAATGAAGAATTGCTAATATGATATTTTTGTTTTTCCAGGACAACAAGGAGAATGTTAAAAAAATATAATTGTTGGCATTTCATACAGAATGGTTTTAGTCTTGGCAAATGCTTTCTAAGCTTACTCTTTGTTTCTTATTTGGAAAGGTTTTTGCTTAGCTTCATACTGTTGTAAAAGCATTATTTTACAACCCAGTCAAAAGTGAAATTTTCAGGAGAAAAGGAGCTTTAAAATAGTTTAAAAATATAGACATTTGTTTAAAAACATTTAAAAAAATTGATTATTAATACTTAAAAAGAAGATTCATTCAAACTTGTATTTCTTTCATATTTAAAATAATTCAAAAATATGTATGTAAAAAAATGTTTACCATTACATTTAGGACTAAAAAATGACATATACAATTTGCGTAAATAATGGACATTATACCTCAAAGATGGCCTCATGATGAATATACATTCTCCTCAGGATGGATAGTGAGGAAAACTTATTAAAGATCTGTATATGTTTCAGTTTGAATACAAATAATGTTATCTCAGATTATCTACAGTATTGCAGTGACAAAAGAACTGTTCCAAATCTTATTCAAAAACGTTTAAATACTAGAGTATTTGGTTTAATGCCAATTAGTAGTTGTGAAGCAGAATGAGGATTTTCACATCTCATATGCAAATGCTTGAGAGCAATATTTGCTCTTTAATGTATATTTCCCTAAATGGATGACTTGCTCACAAATGGGAACTCTTCAAGTGAGGTTGATTCTTGACTCTTAAGACCTAAGTCTTGACACAAAACTCAGAAAAATTAAGGAAGCTTGATAACTTACTAATGTACAAAAACGTTTTAGCTATTATTTGTACTATCATATTATAATGACAAATTTTAAATAATATTTCTTTGTTTGAATAACACTACAAAATAAAATGCTTCTTTTCAATTGACCTCATCTTCATGTGTCCTTCAAGAATATACAATGCACGTACCTACCTGTTAATACCACAAATAATGAGAATAGGAATGCATAAGATCGTTTCAAAATTGAATGTCAAAAAGTTTGCACTGCCATTTTTGTCCGTTTAAACTTGATAGAAAGACTTTCTATGCATGCACCAAATGTAATAATCACCAAGCTTAAATTTGTTGTGAATGCTGCAATTATACTCAATAAAAAATTTTTGTAAAATTTTTAAGGGTATCTGCATACATATATATGTATATATATATATATATATATATATAATATATATATATATATATATATATATATATATATATATATATATAGATGCGTGAATGTGTACCTGTGAACTAAAAAGATTATATTAAATAACTAAATTATAATTTGCTTCAATGAAAAATTATATTAAGAGCAATTATTTGCGAACAGTTCTTTTTTTACAGTTTCTATGATTTGGTATGTAATACCCCTATGGCAGATAACGCAATATTTATTTCGTGGCACACCAACCGTTAAGAAAAGAAGACATACGTATGTTGCTTAACTATGTTTTCAAATATTTTCCATTGTTACAGCAAACCTGTTCCTGCAATAGAATTGATTCAACATCATTTTGTGTAGTCGATCAAATTCCAATTTCAAGACGCAGACACTATTACAGATTTTCAGATCTTCTGTCAGACATCAATTCTAATGTATACTCACTACGTTTAAAGATACTTTTGATTTTCTTGAATTGAATGTTAATTCTATTACGAAAAGATTGTATTTGAAAAATGTTTCTTCAAGAATTTTGTAATTTTCTTTAACTTTTCAAATTGGGCACTTGATGAATTTATAGTTACTTCATCAACTCTCTGTGTTTTAGTTTACTAGGTGAAATGAAGCATAAATTTGTTTCAACTTCATTTTGTTCTTCAGATTTCTTGGAAAGTAGGTTTGTATCCTAAAAACGAATGAATGGTGGAGATTACTATGTGAATGTTAAAAGGGTACCTGATGCAAGAAAAATGTCTGCCTAGTTTCTCTTGCACAATCACTTGAATGAATTTATATCGTCTCCTATATGTTTTTTAGCTGATATCAAAAGTCCATTTTTTTAATTGATTATCAGATATTTTCAACAACATTGATAATGTCATTATTGAAGATGAACATTTGTGGTCTCTATTATTTGAATGGACGGTTTGGACACTCAGTTTATCTAACCAATAAATACAAGTATTGTCGTGAATTTCTACTTTCATCAGAAGTTTTTTTAGATTCTAATATATCAAATAAATATCATATTTCAAAATTGTTAATCGTAGAAGATTATGTAAGCAGTCTTTTGGTTATATACTTACTGTGCCAACCTCTGCTTACATACATTTTGAGAAACTTTGCACTTCAAGCAAAACAATTTATCGTTTTCTAAAAGAATACTTTACTCAAGCTCTAAGCAATTCATTTCCAAAATCATTATCCACTGCTAAATGTAAAATATTGGTCATAAAATAATAAACGTTCGGTTAAGCAAATTGCTAAATTGTTTTTCAAAAAATGTTAAAAATAATTATCATCAACTAGAACATGAAAATTTTAGCAATTTCGGTGCAGTATTTTCACAGAAATTTTTACCAAAAATGCGTCAAAAACAATGTTTATTACATTAATTTTTTAGCAGATATTGATATTGGACTGTATATATATATATATATATATATATATATATTAAATGAAGGTTTTCATAATTGTAATAAATCCTTTTTTAACGCTCAGGAACTAATTGCTTCCATGAAAAACTGTAAATATTAATAACCATTGGCCTCAACGGGTTTTTGGGAAAATCGCGTCTCTTCCAAGGCGCTTCATATCTCAGAAGTCCATGTTAAGTGTGAGAATAAATTCAGAGCTGTCAAATTCAAAGTTTGACAAACTTTTCAGGATTCACTTGAATGCTACACTGCAACAGTTTTGAATGGAGTAAAAATTTAACTGATTATGATAATATATATTCACAATTTTCTTATGAACTAATATTCAAAATTATGGTATTCGTGGACATCACAACCAACCTATGACAAGAGCAAAATTTGTTGTTGCATAACATATATAACATTGAACAAAAAAGTCACAAATTATACCACACAAAAACTTGAGCAATCTTCTTTGCATGAATATAACGAAAATGAAAATATATGTTTTAAAAATTTTTAATAAAACTATTACTCAAACTGGTTTTGAAAAACCTGAATGGAGTTTTAAAAGAAAATATAAAACGAATGGATAAAATTTAAAAATATAGAAATTTATATTATGTTTTTCTACAAATTTGCTATAATTCTATAGCATTGACTACATTTGGGTTGATTGCATAGTTAATCAAGGTTTATTGAAAGTTCGGCCAAATTTTGCAACCACACATACCATACCCATGTCTGACCCCACTCTTAGTCATCCCAACAAACCACGCACAACAAAGGTGAAAATTCCAAATGCTTGGAAAAACTCGGTGATGAAAATGAACCTTATTTTCAGTCTGCATCACATTTCACAGGAGCTACGCCCGAAGTTTGAACTAAAAATATAACTTCGTATCCCAAGTTCGTTAAGAGTTCAAAATGAAAGGTAAAAACCTAATTTTGTTAGATAAAATAAACCCAAATTTTAAATTTTTAGGGGCAGATATTCCCACAACTTTATTTAAAATCCAAACCCATTTGGTTTCCAGGCTTATTTACATCTCTACTACTACTACTAAGGTAGTGAAAATGAATAAAACAGTTCTTAATGTAACATGAAAACTTTAATGAATATAGATCAAGTCATTCAGAATATAGTTATCTAAAGACAGTGCACGGCTCACCAAGTGCTGGGTCTGTAGCAGATAAATTTAATGTACAGATAATAAACGAAAAATAATTGGATGTTTTATTGATTTGATCTAAATTCTACAGAAACAACCAAGCGCAGACCAGTGTCCGATGCTACATCTGCTACTATGTTAATTAATCGTTGTCTTCTGAATTTAATATTTTTTGCCATTTTTCTAGTAATTTATTGATACCATCAGTAAATAACCTCGTGTTTTTGGACTGCGTCTATTCATCAACCCCAACTTCACAACTCCTTGACAATTAAATGATTTCCCCATGAATGATGATTTTATTGAAAGAAAACAAATAGTAGTCGCTAGGCGCAATCAAATACAATTGAGACATCTTTCCAACAGTTCTTTTTGATACATGGGACTTAGCAATATTACAGCTAAGCTTTTCCTTGGGTTGAACACTATTTTTACATTTGTGGCTTTTGAAGCGTAATCTCCAGCCTAGTATTTTGGCTACAAATAATATATCCAGATCTCAACCTTCGTAATTTACTGTCGTGGGTAATGATTTCGATTGTATTTCACAATCATATCAATGCAAATGCGCACACTGTTGTTCTTGCTGTGGAACCAACGGACATGTTTGGTATTCTAACCTCAATGATGCCATTTGTGAGCAAATATTTGGGATACTTACTTTACATTCCGTTGAGTTTTCTTCAGCCTTACTTTAATTATGTCCTTAAAATCACTTTTTTGTCAGATCAATTCTTTGGTAATCATTTCTGTACAAATTCATGCTTTCAAATTTTGCAATTCAATTTTAGCAAGTTCATGTTGTAACTGTACTTTCAGATAAGCTATTGTTAAATAATTTTTACAAGGCAGAGGGATTTTCTTTCCATCAATGGGCAATTGAACAAGTAATTGTAAACAATGTTGAGAGAGAACTTCTAGTTCAATATTATGTAACGGGATTTTAATATTTAGTAAAATATTCTACATCAATTTGTTATTGCTAAATCAAGAAAAACTTACTTAATACACATATATTTACACAAAAATTTTATTAAAATTTTGTAATTTTTTCTTATAATTTTTCAAATTCTTAGTCAACAAGTAAATAGCTCGAGACATAAAACTGATACTAATTCAAACGATTTAAATCTCATTCAAATTTAAAGTTAATTCCGAAAAAATGTATTCATGTATTATTTTAACATTATCGATTAATTCATACACAGGTTTTTGCGTTCAAGCAGCCTAAATAAGTGATGCTCTCTGCATACTTTACAGCAATTATAACACAGTTGAGTGTACATTAAAAGCATTTAATTGTAGCACAATTTCAAGTGCTTAATTGCCAGGCTTGTTGCGGAGGCAATATTCTACTCCTGCAACCCACCCCGCCTAGCAGAGGATAAAATATGTGGATCCACCCCGCAAGATCAAAGATTAAAAAATTTAATAGTGTATAAGAAAAATAATAATAATCGGTTTCGCAAAAATGCTTTTTTGAAATGTGCAACTGAGTTAGAAAAAATAATTGGCAGTTTTTTCATCAAATTTTGCATATTATTGCAATTTTTTATAAGAACCAAAAATACGAGGACAATTGGGCTTTATCTTGCGGCAAAGTTTTGATAAAATCAGCCCATTGCTTCGGAAAAGTTTTTCAACAAACGCAGATGAAATGGACAGGGACAAGATCCTCTTTCCCTTTGCAAAAGGGGAAATCTCAATGACGTTTATCAACTCCTCAAAATGTGTATCTTGAGAATAAAACTGACATATATGGCGATATTTACGAATTACCATACAATAATGAATTTATTTTTAGCACTGAATTACAACGCTAAATTTCACAAATCAAAAAAAATATTGACAGTAGCATGTAAAAACCAATAATATATTTACGCCTCAAATCACAGCAATTCTTCATGGGGATTGAAATTAAGACTGGCCTCGTATGTGGGGCGGGGATGCCCACCCCATCACACCAGTCTGTTAATTAAAGAAAAGATAAACCAACCTGCTTTTCCAATTAGCTAACATATGCAAAAGTTGGAAACGCAATTTTTGCGTTTGAAAATTATAAAAGTACTATATCTAAGTTGCTGAATTTTCTTTGGAGAACTTCTAATCTTCGATTTTCCTGATTTTGCTTCCCTTATGGCAACTCTGAATCTACACATTTTCAACAACCACAATAATGCCGGACTACTAAGCAAGTTAAAGCATGAATGCTATTTTTGAAAGTGCTTGTTAAATTTAATAAGTGAATTTTAAATGAACTAATTTTAAATGAATGAAAATGACATTTTCAATGATTATTGTCTGATGTGTTAAAGGTCATTCTAACTACTCTTGCCATTATATGCTTACATATATACAGTAAGATTGAGAAATTCCTAAAAGGCAACAGGTAATAGCATAAATTTGATAAGCAAAAAATTTATCCAAATACCTATATTTGTAACTACTTGCATTGATTATAATATTAAAAGGCGCACAGGAACAGATATTGCTCACAAATTTTAAAATGCTGTTAAAAAATTTTAATGCAAATACTAATGGTTAGTTCATTGCCAATAATAATATCAATTTTTCCAAATCCTGATTTGCTCATATATAACTTCAGAATAATGACTTAGATAGATTTCTCTATTTACTCTAGCTATTATCAGGTAGTGCGCCTCTCGTCAATTTGCAGAATTTTGATAGAAAAAAATTTGGGTTCGAATCCAAAATGTTTCTTGATTTTTCATCAAATTTACGCAATTTCATATATAGATGCATATATACATATATATATATATATATATATATAATAGTAAAACATAATCTAACTACAATGTACATACAAAGGCTTTTGATAAAATATTTGAAAATCTAAGATCTAATTGGTATCCTGAAAAATTATTTCAAAAAACATCAAAAGAAGCTCTATAACATCCTCTTCATTAAAATACAATTCACAAGAACACAAAGATAATATTTTTTGGAAACTACCTTTTATTAAACGGCACGAATCACGTCTTAAGAAATCTATATATAATTTAAATAGAAAACTAAGGGAATCAAGAATTATACCAATTTTAAATTCGGANTTAATATTTTAATGAAACACAAATGCACCAAGATCGCAGAATCAATATATATTAAGGAAGAGAAACCTAATTTAAATACAAAGTGTCATCAAACTATTCACCTATTTTAGTTTAATTAATAATTTGTAAATTTATAATTTTACCACCAAATAATTTTTGTTTTTCGACTGACGATGGTACAGTAAGTACCGAAAGTACTCTCAATTAAAATTTTCGTTGTTTTTTCATAAAATGATAAGGAAGCTTAGTATTCAAGCAACAAGAAAAAAATATATATAGATATGTTTATATGTTTACAGCCTGTAACAAAAGTTTAAGACCATAACATATATAGGAGGTTATCCGAAATCGGGATGGGCCAACATATTATTAAAAATTTGAGTACACTTTATTAGTTTTTATATTTTTTACATTAGAGATTGTTATCGTAACGTAATAAATACAAAAAAATTTTATTTTTCTTTTTGCATCAGTCTCCTAGAGAAATTAATTGGTCTTAAACTTTTGTTACAGATAGTATATATATATATATATATATACATCTTTTCCTTTGATTTTAGAAAAGAATCACACACCATTATATTGGAGATTACAATTACTTACTAGCCCCACAAATTTCCATGAAGCTCCCGGCCAACACGTGAAAAAAATTGCTTGTGGACTGGGGGCTGTGGTAAAAATTTAGGCCAGTGTTCAACTCTAATTAACGCTAAAAATATTATCCTAAAAAATTTACAAAGATGAGCTACATACATATTGTTCATAAAATTACAGATTTACAAATTTGCATTCAGACTTAGAATTGGAATAGTGGTCCCACTTTTCAAAATAATTTGCTGAAATTTTCATATTTTTATTTCTACAAACATAATAAGTATTAATGCTTAAGCCATAATCAATAATTGTTTAGCTAGTGATATTGGAAATTTAAAGTGTTACTTTCATTAGGATTTTTGTTAGTTTTCTCAATGATTCACAAAGCAGCAAAACCTATATAAAAGAAAAATAGCTATACTTTCAAAGAAAATCAAAGCTAAAATTCATTTACTTTCCGCCTTAAAAGGAACCTAAATTTAAAGGTTGCATCTCTTGAGTGCTACGAGCAACATCTGAGAAGATAGAAGAACTCTTCTCAAAGCGATGAAAGGGTAATATATTTAAATTTGTTCTGAAAAAATTAATTTATTCATTCTAAATCAAAAAATTATTGAATAATATTTTCCAATCCTTTAAAAAGAGCCTTAAACTTATAGAAAGCTTTAACGCATTTCATTCTATTCAGGACAAATCTTTGAGGCAGAAAATCATTTCTCAACTATATGTTTTTAATCCTAAACCGCCTGGCATCCATAAGCAAATTTGAAAATTGTGATGGATGGGCAAGTCTATTGGGAATATATTTTAATGCAATGTTGAACACTTTCTATTAAAGCATATTCCTTTGGCTGAATTTGTAGGGAAAAGATAAACAATTTTTTTTAAAAATGTCGATCATTTAAAAATATATATTTCTCTCCATGTTCATGAATATGTATTTGAACCCATGGAAGCAACAAATAACTTTGACTGCATTTAGATATATGCAAAGATATCACAAATCAATTGTGCTGTGGGCAAAGTCAAAATTTGCGGGACTAAAGGGACAGAGGTGGGTCGCGGATTAAGAACAAAAACATGCTGTCTCTTATTGAAAAGACTCTCCTCTATCAAGTGGTGCTTTCAGATTTAGCATAGCGTTAATGTTTTTTGAGCTATGAGCACTTTCATTATATTTCGAAAATCCCCGGGCTGTTTAAAGTTAAGCTAACAAAAGTATACAATTTAAATTTTTTCTAAGTCACTTTTTTATATAAACCATTCAAAAAAAACTGTGTTTTGGTTATTTGAAGCAATTTTAAAATTATCACATTTCTATTGCTTCAATGAAACCCAAAGATTTTAGAAGCACTACTTTATAAGTTTTCTACTTCAATAAAATGTATTGTACTCATCGACTCCCTAAGATTTACTTTGAAAATGACCTCTGATGTCATTAAACTGTCATCTTGATGGGAAAGAAAGCTGTTCGCGAATTAAAAGTGAAAAAGAAAGAGGAGCCCCTCCTTTATCATGTTGTTCTTTCTGATTGAGCATAGCGTTTATAGTTTTTGAGCTAAAAGCGCTTAAAAATTTTTTTATAGGATCACAAATATTTAAAGAAATCCCCTTCTGCTTAAGGTTAAAATATATACGATATTTTTAAAAACCAATTTGATTGTTTATTGAGTAGTTATTTGTATTTTATGCAATTTTTCTATGTTAAAGCACTAGTTTGTAACTTAAAATTGAAATATAACAAACATATATATATATATATATATATATATATATAATAAAATTACTAAATTTTTTTAGTTCTATAATCCAACACTTCCAGCAGTTTTTTCAATGAAAATAAATATCGATTGCAAAGCAAACAACCCTGGACAACGATGAAAATCTTTATTAACAAAAACATGAGGATAAGCATATTCAAAGAAACACATAAGCAGAAAATTTAGACTCAAACTGGACCGGGCCGATAAGCGTTGTGCGTCCTAGGCCGAATTCAATTCAGCATATTTTTATTCATTCGTGCGAATTCCGCTCAATTTGTGTCCTTGATATGGAAGGTTCATTTTCAACACATTGTTTATAGTTTGCATTGCATTTGGATTGATTTGCAAACATTATTGCGTAATGGTAGGTTATTGGTTTAACTTTTCCAACATCTTAGTCCCATGTCCTTCTCGGAGCATATTTACGATTGAACATCTATATGAAATTGAACGATTACTCAATTGCCAGCATGCGCAAATTTTAAATTATGGCAATGAGATGAATGTGATTGCAAATTTACTTGCTAAACAGGAAGTATATAGCATATGGCAATATTACATATTTTGTCTATGAATAATATTAGAAACATTGTCACATTAGGGATAATTTTATTAAAATGCAAGTTATTTTATAATAAATTTTATACGAAACATAATAAATATTTTGCACATTGAAGATTCTGATTCTACTGATTATATATGAGACATATGAGTGGATTCTGTTTCAGTAGAGATGTCTTTAATATCTTGAATGCACTGACGGAAAAGAAATAGAAGAGCTTCGGAAGAATTACTTTGGTCGAAGCGGCAAAACATTTGATGTAGCGGCTTCTTTTTTTAGCCTCAATGAAAGCAGACGCCTCTTCCAGTGTTGTAGCACCAGCGAATACATCATTAATTAACGCTTCGAGGAGAGAACGCGAAACCCGACCGTTCTCAATGACGCAATAATAATAATAATAATAATAATAATAATAATAATAATAATAATAATAATAATAATAATAATAATAATAATGTGGGCAGGGGGCGTGTTGGTAAAGACGCAGATTGGTAAGCTGAGGTTAAGCAACTGTGATCGTGGTTACAAAACAACTGGATGACTTAGCTCACAGGGTAGTAAACACTCTAAAGCCTTGGTTGGCAACATCCTAGGACAATGTGAGTCCAAAATCAAACACAAAATCAAACCCTGATGACAAGTCATGAAAGAGCAAAGGCCCTCATTCCCCGGCAGGCCTTCATTGGTCAGATGGGGCTAAGAATCTCCGTACAACAGGTGGACTCCACAATCGGGAGTGTGGACTTGAGAAGTGGCAGTATAGGATTCACACAGACAAATGGACAACGGCACAAGTGGACAGATGAGCAGAACAAGACAGCGTTGGAGTGTTACAGAAGAAGCAGGCCAGATGAGAGGGGTTACAGGAAGAGAATGTTGGAAAAATGGAGGAAGGCAGGAATGGGATTAGAAGCTACACAGCAGACGCTTACAGGACAAGTGCGAAAGTTGCATTTGGATGAGAGTAAAGGGAAAAAGAGAGTTGAACAGGCTAAGCAAAAAGAAGATGAAGTGATAGACGTTGAGGCAGAAGTGGCGGAAGCAACAGAACCAGTGGATGCAGAAACTGAAGCAGCAATCAAGGAAAAGATGAAAGAAGAAATAGGTGACAGAACTAGGTTGCCAGTTCCAAGAGGAGCTAAGAAAAGCAAGCTAGCAGTAGAGACAGTAAAGGTCAATAAAGTGTTGGAGAGGATAAATGCTAGGAGTGTCACAGAAGTAAATAGCTTAGTGTATGCAGGTGCATGGGAAGTACTGAAGAATGTAGGCTTGGACATGAAGAAGAAAAGGCGAAAAGAAGATAAGGGAGACAGAAAGCCAGCATAGGAAAGAAGAATTGAGAATAAAGTGGCAAAAATTAGGCAGCAAATTGGGAAGATCAGGACAAGTAAAGCTGTGCAGGAAAGGTGCAGGGTAGGTAAGGGGAAGACTATAGAAACGGCAAGAGAAGAGCTTAAGCAGAGATTAGTCGCAGAAGCTGAGAAACTGAGAAAGTATAGGGCAAGAGCAAAGCAAGCAAGAGAAAACATCAAATTTGAGACCCAAGAAGGAAGATTCTACAAAGAACTAGATGCAGGAGGAAAGGCTAAAGCAGGCAGGGACCCAGTAAGGTTCTGGGACGAATGAAGGTTAAGATACTGTGGGATTTCAACATCCAGACAAGCAAGGTAATAGAAGCACGAAAGCCAGACATAGTAGTGGTAGACAAAGAGAAAAGATTGGGAACTGTGATAGACATAGCAGTACCAAAGGACAGGAATGTAAAAAGCAAGGAGAAAGAGAAGATAACAAGTATAGAGAATTAGCAGAGGAAATAGAAAGGCTGTGGAAGTTAAAGAAGGTTGAAGTAGTCCCAGTAGTAGTAGGAGCACTAAGAGCCGTAAGTAAGAGATACTTGGAGGAGTTGGGACTACCAAAGTGGGGAGGAGCAGTAGCACAGAAGGCAGCATTGTTAGGAACAGCTAGAGTCCTGAGGAAAGCTCTCAAACTCTCTGGGAACTGGTGAGTTCCCCGATCTGAGAGAGATACCAGCATGAAGCTGTGAGATGCAAGGAAAATAATAATAAAATCTAAGCAGTTCATTATTTGCTATTGAGAGAGCATAGAGCTGCAAAGACATAGGACCGCTTGAAAGTTTCCATACAACACGAAGAAAGAATATACTCTTGAGGAGTTGTCTTTTTGCTTCGCCATTCGCTGAGTCTTGCATGCAAGGAATGCCAATTGTCACCTAAGATTTTCATCGTAGTTTTAGCAATTTGTTTGGCGAAAAGATCTGTACAGTATTCAATAACATCCATTTATTAAGTTTTGCAAATTTAGCAAAAAGTTTGATTGGATTCCTTAGTTTCTTTCGTAAATCATCTGATAGCCCAGGAACCTAAACTTTTAAGGCATATAAATAATCTGGATCTACATATGCCTGGAAAATTGATAGCTTTGTATCGGTTCTCATATATCCAATATAAAATGTGAGCCCCCGAATGATTAAATTTACTTTGTTAACCAATTCTAATACATGTTAAAATAGAGATCAAGATACCTAGCAAATGTATGTTGAGGTACTACATTATCAAATACTACTAATCTTTCTTCCAATAACTTTTAATAGTTGATCATTTTTTATACCTTTTTGACAAAAGCTGATTTCAACGGAATTAGCATGAAGATTTTCGAAATCATAAAAAGCAATAAACTTTCTAACACAGTCAAGGTAATCTTCATAATCAGAAATCGCACTAGTCTTGAATATGTCATACAAAATACTTGTGTCGCCACTATATTTGCAAATATTACACTGATTTTTAGGGCATATAGTTTCCCATCTCAGTGAATTTGTGACTTCTGTGAATAATGGCCCACATATAGGGCCACCTTGAAGTATCCCTACGTAAATATCAATAAAGTCTGTAAATTCTTTTTTCGTTTTGATACATTGTCTCCGGCGATTCATATGTTCATGCAACAATGTAGATAACCACGGAGATAAAAGACCTATTTCATTACGTAGTGAATTCTGGAGCACAGTATTGAACGCTGACGAGTAGTCAAGGAAGAATGCGTTTACTACTGTGGAATCATGTTTATCGAGTGCAGTAGAAGTGAATTCAGGTGAGCACCGAAGTGTATCTGTCGTGGAACGATGTAATTTATATTCAAATTGCATGGGATCAGTTACAGTTGAAAATGAATCCAGCAGGTACCTAGGGCAATCTCGTCTAGACACTGTGCAGAAATTTGCGCAATAGCAATAGGTCGGTAAAGCTTCATTCTGACTAGTTTTTCTATCTTTGGGAATGTGGCTAACTACAGCTTTCTTCCAGCTATAAGGATATCGGCATCCAGAAAAACACTTTTGAACAATTTCATAGAATGGTTCATTTAGATCGTTTTTGAACGATTATATGGAATCCTACCAAGTCCTCTCGATGTATTAGCTACCTTTCTGAAGACATCAGTAACATCTGAATATGTAAGTAGAGGAGGATCAATTTCTCCTAAAAATAATTCTACGAGCAACGTATCCTTAGGCTTATCCTCATTAAGCCTAGTAAAGTATTTATTAAACTCATTCGCCTCTTTCAAGATCAGTGTAGGCTTAATATTTTCTCCTTTAATACGGGAATGCATTTCATCATATACTTCATGCTTGGACATATTCAAAATTTTCTCTTATCTAATAGCAGTAACTTCTTTAACAATCTACTTCTGTATAAAATTTCTAGACTTATTATCCTTGCTAAAGATAGCAAGTTCTTTCTGCTTCAAAAATTTTATGAACTTAGCAAAAGTATAAAAGACTACAGAACATTTCTCCCCCAAAATTTAAGTATTAAATAAAATAAGTTTTACAAAAACAAAGCTTTTGTCATTATTACATCAATAAATGTTCTATATCCTTTTAAATTTGAAGGTGATTAGAAATTCAGTATCTTTCTGAAAAACATTTTTACATTTTTGAAATGGGCAATGTTTCACTCATTGCATCTGTTGTAGAATTTCATAAGTGAAATTGATAACATTAATTATTCAAATTGATTATTTACAAATATTTATTTAGTTTTCTGGCATTGTCAATACGTATAGTGGTCATGCAAATTTAGCATTAGAAAACTGCGAAAAATTACGAAAGGAATGCTGCAAATAGAATCATGGCTCTAAATTTCACACAAATCAAAATCTTACATCAAAAATTAGAGTTGAGACACTTCTCTATTGTGTTGTTTTTCAGAGTTATGAACGCTTAAACTAATTTTAGGAAATTATGATAGATTTTAAAAAAATTCATGGGTAACTTAATCATAAGCAGCCTGGTATCTTTTTAAGAGGAAAACATAAATTGAAACATTAGATACTTCTATTTTATGGTGCCTTCTGATTTTGATATATTATTTGTATATGAACAATGACTTTTGACTTTTTTTCAAGAATTCATAAACAAATTTAATGAAATTTGGAAGCTGTTTAAATTCAATAATATTTAATAGTTTATATGTGCTCAGATAAAAAAATCGATTATCTAGCCGGTGAGTTTTAAGAAATTCGCCGATACTGATCCAAATTCAATACGTTAGCAAATGAAAATGCAACCGTAAACAACACGTCTCCCAAATGTTTACTAAGACTGTGATAGTGAAAAAAATTCACCAATTCTTGACTATGCAAATGATAAAGTATAAAGAAGCAATTCAAAGTGTGTTCTTTTGTAAAATTTTGGCTTAATGCCTAAAATTCGTAAGTTGGTGAAAATAATTTTGTATACAAGTATATCTAATTCATAAAAATTTTTTTATATAAGCAATATTTTCTATGTATTTTGTATTCATTTTCATATCAATTATTTATGGGATTTTTCTTCCTTATATACATTAATAAAATTTGAAAAAGTGGAAAATTAAAAGAACAATATGATTACAATGATAAAATTGTAAATTTAGATACGCTGGATTTTTATGTCCTATCCAATATGTTGTATTGTGTACACAACAGAGTTAACATTCCCAAGAAAACACACAACTGCAAGCCTGTCAATTGCAGTCTGAAGAATTGTGAGTTCCTTTCTGCTCAGTAGCTTATACAGAAATATTTTTAGTGGTTGGGGGCAAAGGAATATATATAATGCTCAGTGCATAATTGGGTAGTTAAGAACTTATTTGTAATTTTTTAGTCCTCCCTTTATCCTCAATGGTTCGGCGTGTTTTCTAGTTCATCTATCAAGTAATTTCGTAGATAACACATTCCCTGGACTTTCACTGGCCGATTTTTAAAAAAGGAAACTAGTAAAATAATATAGCGCCGGCCATGGTTATGCAAATGAAAAATGTGGGAAAATGCTCGGAATCATATCGATTGTTTGTGTAATAGGCATTTTGGAATGCTTAAATTTTGATCTTACGTCAGTAGTTCTCCTCTCAAACATGATGGTCGACTTTTCATTTATTTGGGTTGTAAACTTTAAAATGCAATTTTGAAAAATCCATTCCTTCACCTTCAATACATATTGGTATATTTCTTTAGTTTTTGTGGAATGCAGTCACAGCCCTTTATGGAATTCGTCAGTTGACTAGCCAATCAGATTTGTTTCAGGATACAGCATAAATAGTCTCTAAATTGTGAGAAATTTTAAAGATGAACGAAACAGAAGAAGTGTTTTTCAATGAACAGTCGTTTTGGTATCTTGCTATATCCTTCACTGAAAATATAGTTGCAATTTTGCTCAACGCATTTGTAATCGTTGTATATGCATCAAGTAAAGAGTTGAAAACATTATCATCTAACAGATTATTTGCAAGCTTGGCATTTGTAGATTTGTGTACTGCAAAATGCTTTTTGCTTAAGATAACTCTACAACCTGTGTATGAACCTCCAAGTAATATATTTGGTGAGCTCTATTGTCGACTTATTTACAGCACCTTCGTAATGTGGGCGTTTATTTCCTGTTCTTGGTTTCACGTAATATTGATTACACTTGACAGGTAAACCTATTTCCTAGCACTATAATTAAGCAACATTTTAGTATTTTCAACAAAATTTGTTTCTGGCTAACTTAGTTAACTTATACGAATTGAGAAAAATTACCCGCTGAGAAAGGCACAGCTGATTTAGCTGTTGCATAGATAGGCTCTTGCAGTAATGTATTTAAGTCAGTGATGGGCATAGAAATGATTGCGCATGTTTATATTTGTGTTTATGTTACCTATAATTTCGTTATATACATATATATATATATATATATATATATATATATATATATATATAATCCCTTTCCATTGATAGTGACAAACTTAAAAATATCAATAAATATTCAAAGAATGTTAGAATTTGTTCTAGTTAATTTCCGACGTCCGCATAATAAAATATGCATTTGCTTAGAAACTCAGCAATGGATAAGCTTTATAACAGCGGCTCTCAACCTGTGGGTCGCGACCCCTTCGAGTTCAATAACAACTTGCAGCTTTTGCGTAGTTCCTGGGAATTATGCAATTTATTTGATAGGAAAATAATTAAACGCATATTAATAAAGATAATAGGAAAAGGCGTTAAAAATGATACCAAAACTGTTAAAATATCTTAAGCATTGTGGAAGTTGTGGCCAATTTTAGTTTACAAAATTTTTTAGAGGAAAAATATATTTGTAGAAGTGCACAAATTCAGACGACTTCGAATCCAGAGTATGCTTAATTTAACCAAAAAACCTATATGTAGTAGCAAAAAACATTTAGTTGGGGAGGGTGCGGGGTCGCCACCACATTGTAAATAGAATTGATGGGTCACAGTCCAAAAAGGTTGAGAACCACTACTCTATAAATTTGATATGAAATGCTATTTACAATAAACAACATAATTGCGTTATATTGCATAGCAATTAAGCTTTTTGCTTCTGGCAGTGTATAGCTACATTTATATTCTGGTACTAAAATCAAACGACTGCTTCGTGAATTGCTCGTGTGTCTATTAATCATCGAACGACTGTTTTGAAAGTTTTTGTGTGTTACAGTTAGTACGTTTTGTAAGGTGTTTACATTGTAATTTTTAATATTTGCATGTGGTTTAAAGCAGGGCCTTGCAATAATAAATTGGTAATACAATATACTGCAGTTAATATATTGCATAAAATTTATTGGAAAGAATCTGCTCGCAATAATATGCATATATTGCAATGTATTGCTATAAATTGTGATAGCATTGGAAAGTGTGTTGAAAAGGTTCAGGTAAATGAATTGCTAATTTTAAATAGGTGTTGACTTACTTCAAAAAATACCTGTAAATTTTGCACTGGGTATTTTTAAATTACTATTCTTATTGAATATTTACTAAACTGTGAATGAACATAATTTAGCAATTTTATCAATTTTCTCATATTTGTGAATAAAGAAATTTGAATATAATTTAAATTTGTAACAAAATTGTTCTTCATACATCATTGTGAAACGATTATGATTGAATTTTTTTATCTTTGCAAGAAAATTTTAAAATTAAAATCCTTAAATATTTTAGATATCCAATTTTCCACACCAAAAAGCAATATAGCAAAATTACATACCATTACCTTCCAAATACAAAATATGTTAAAAATATCAATGTACAATATGAATAGGTAGCCCGACATAATTATGATACTTGAGTTCTGTTTGCAAAGAAAAACGCATGCATAATGGCGCATAGGATTTGCATCAAGAACAGTTTTTCTGAGATGCAAATATAAAATATTGATATAGTTTTAAAATATGGTGTTGAAAGGGTCTGAAAGTAAGTATTACTCTATTAACCATTCACAACTTTATGATGACTAAAGAAATTGGGAGTGAACTCATAACTATCAAGAAAAATACTAATAATATATTTTGAAACAACAAAAATACACGCTTTGCAGGTAGCAATAATGTATTTTTTAGTTAAGCATGCAGAAAATAAAATTACGTAGATGAAATTTGCAGCATGGCTTAGCCTATTCAGAATATATAATTTCACGAATGCTTCGCTCTCTCAAAGTTTTCTTCTCCTTTTTGTAAAAAATCTTAATTTACAGATATGGTGTAAATATTTATTACATCACTAAATACGAACTTCAATGCATTATTTATGAGCTTATGATATCACGAAATACAATTAGTGATTTTAACAAAACTATTTTGTTACTAAAAATAATTATGTTTTATAATTTATATTTTAACAATAACACCCTATTAATTTTTAATTGAATAATTTAATTCGCTATACATACATTATATATATATATATATACATATATATATATATATATATATATATATTTCCTTTTTCAGATTTTGGTGTTATGATTAAACTGGTTATTGAACGGGGTGCATAAGTCTGATCAGCCTTTCTCATTTTACCCTGGATCACGGTAGAAACAAAAATCAGATGGTCTATGTCTGATGTATCAGGTGAATATATTTTATTTTGCAAATGTAGGGTCTGTGATTTTTTTCTTAAGGAAGTTTAGTTCATATCGTGTTTCTTCTCATTGCTGCTGCATGCTAGGTGATTGTTTGACTTCTGACTTTTGGGGAGCTTCTCCTTCTTTGACAAAATTTTGTTTTCAAACTTTTCATTCCTACATTTATTGTTAGCATCTGATTTCCAATTGGTGGGACTGAATATATTTATATTTTTAAATGCCCTTTTAGGTTGAACACATTTTGTAATATAGTTTTAAATATTTTAAAGAATTTTCTACATATTTGATGTTGGTTTTATCAATTACATCAAGCTTCAGTGTTTTGTGGTAACATGGATTACTAGCACATTTCAACATGAATTTTTTTGTCATTTAAACAGATTTAATTATTATCTCATGCATCATGCTTTAAGTTCTAAAAATTTCAGACTTTTCCATTGTCAAGTAAATAGTTATTATTAATTAATACCTTCCCTATCATATAGGGTCCAGACTACACATTTTTGGTTTTTCTGACTTGTTTAGCCTCAGTTGTGGGCGTTACAATAATAAAAGGATAGACTCTATCATCCACTTAGCATAAATTTTCTTGTTGAAGTTTCATTCTTGATGAACTGCACTTTTTGTGCTTGTACATATAATCTTGTGTATTGTTTAAACATGTAGTTAGCTGTTAAGCAACATTACTAGTAATGTGATTCACATTGTTTGTATTACATTGTCAGTGTAGAGCACACCTCTCTCCAAAATATTGCTTTAATTGGAGCTATGCCTTTTGTAGAATGTACAGAAGAGTTGTAGTAGTAGTAGTCTAACTTTTATCTCACCAATTTCTTCCACTGATTTGAGTAGTTATTACTCATATGAATTTAATGAGAGTTTGGTTTAACCTTTCTACTGCACCATTTGATTGCAGGTGTTATGCTGTGGCCGTACTAGGTATCATTGCAGTGATGAACATTAATTATTCGAAAAGCTTGGATTAAAATTACATACCTCTGCCCATAATGATTCTTAATGGTATGCCTATTAGTAGAAACCATATGTTAATTAGAATTTTCCACTTTCTTTTGTTATCTCTTCAACGGTGACATTGTACAATACTTGATGAAATTGGCTACCACTATTAAATATAATAAGTATTCATATCTATCCATGTTAATTGACAGTTTTTCTACATCTATATGTTTTTTCCATTCAGTTGATTTGATTTAGTTTTTTCCAATTGCATTCATTTTTGCAGAAAATGTTTTCCATTGGTAATAAGGCACGTTTTGCATTTATTTATTACATCTTCAACTGTCACACATATTGCAGTACACATATAGTTTGTATTTAATGCTTGCTCTGCTTTTTGAATTCCTCATTTATTGAGTAAAATGCTTCGATCTTAAAAAGCTATCAACCCAGATCAAGAGATTGTATAAAAATCATTGTTTTTCTTTAATAAATTTGATGATAAAGTTATACTAAAATACATAAATAGCCAAAGGCGCACCCAGGCTTTTTCTTAAGGAGCTGAACAATTCTCTCCCTATATATATATATATATATATATATATATATGTTAAATTGTTTAAAATTGTTTAAAGATAATAAATAGTTTTAAGAAAAACGTACACATGAATATCACTGTAAAATCATAACAATTTCAATTTTTTTTCGAACTTGGAATTGATTAATAAGGAGGTTTTTGAAAAGGCTGTATAAATCACATTCTAACAGCTTTAAAAACGCAAACATCAATTTTGTTATTTTAAATTGGTATGGTAAATAACGTCGTGTTAAATATTGAAAAGCAATATTACGCAAATTTCCTGTTGAAAACGTTTGCAGTGAATTGGACACTTTTTCACACCAAACTTACTTTTGTAGTGAAACATGATGTCAGAGAATACGTGGAAAAAGGGGCTGTGTCCTGGTTTTGATAAAATCTCTATATTGCAGCTTGCTGTTGCACAGCAATTATCGAATGTAAAGTAAACAACAAATTTGGCTATGATTTTGAAAATACATGATTTGTTTTAATTCTTGTCTCTCAATTGTCGTTTTACATTCTTGTGATTATTTCTATGACATATGCAACACTAGTTTTGAAATCTGAAAGGGATTTGTTGAAGCAGTGGTTTATGGTATTCGGTGTGTTTGTTGGTAGTAGCAACTAGCTTGGCACGCCATTTACTTTCCACCTGTCAGAGTTAGCATTCAGTTGGAGAGAAATATTCCAGGAACTTTTGTCAACAATGTTGCTATTGTTTGTTGTTGCATATCGTGTGCAATTGCTCAGGAATATTATGAAGCAATTGCAATTGAAAAAGAAAGCAATGCCGTAATTGTAATCCCAAGCACATCAGCTGAAACTCAAAATTTATAATTACAGTAAAGGAAATTAAAAAATCCTTGTTAAATGGTCTTTATACTTTTTACAATGTCTAAACAAAGAAAATATACGCTTGCAGAAAGCTACTTTCTTCACACCATTGGTGACTTGTGCTAAATATAAGTTAAAATTTGAAAAATGGCCTTAGATAATATCTAATAGGGTAATATCACCAATTGCATTTTAGGTGACATTTCATTATTTGGTTACAAAGTAGTTATTTCTGGTAAATTTGTTGCCAATGTATGTTTTGATGCCAAAATTCAAAATTAAAGTGACTTCAAAAATTTTTTGGGTATTTTTTCTCCAAATCTTTTAAAATGTCAACAATTTGTAGGTAAGTCATCTTACTCATACCAAAATATTTTATTATTAATACACTGCACAGCATAAAGCAGTGTTTGGTTGTTATAATGGTATTCATCGTCTGAGGAGAGCAGAAAACCATAAATGAGAACTTATAATACATTGTAATATCCTAGTAATAGACAGGGAGGCATTCTTGGAGGGCTCTGTGGGAACGGCGTCAAACTACTTATTTATTTTTCAAATTTTGTGGGAACGTGAGGGAACGTAAATTTTATTTTGTTTAGAATTATATAGTTTAAAAAGGGACATCAAGTTCAAAGTAAACCATTAAGTAAAGTCATTTCCATACATTTAACAATTGCATAGGCAGGGGCGTGTCCAGGATTTTGAAAAGGGGGGGGTACACAACTTAATTAATTTTTTGGGCCTACCACGAAGATTATGCATATTCAACGCAAAGAAATATAATAATCATAAATAGTATTAATCATGTAATATTATCGATAATTTCATCTTCGCTTCATATTCATTTTCGTTAATCCCGAAGTTTGATATCCCACATTTTGATATACCGTAACGTCCTAAAATTGAATTCAGTAAAACTGAACAGGTACAGATTATTATAAAACTAAACAGTGACACAAACAGTATTATTAGTGTACGCATCTTCTACATGGTTTACTTAAGATATCCTCTATCAGTACAGTGAAATTACAGAACAATATACAGGCACTGCAAAATACTTTTCCTGAAGAAAAAAGCTAAAAACAACATTTTTCTGAGCTTTACACTAATGTTTTTACGAGAGACCGTTAGGAGTTAAGTAAACGTATTACAACTGAAAGCGTGAGTTGTGCTCCGTCTTATACAAATCAATCACAGAGTCGTAATTCAGTGGAATGTCCTTGTGTATTGCCAGCAAAGTCAATCCTGTCAAACGTGCTTCACTCATTGTTGAACGGAGGTACGTTTTCACTTGACGAAGCTTGCTGAACGACCGCTCTGCAGTCGCCGAAGTTACTGGGATTGAAGCAAACACTTTCAGTAGGATATAGATATTAGGATATAGGTCAGAATTACACGACTTCAGGGCTTCCGCAACGCTTGAAGGACAATCTTTTTTAGGAATTGAATACCATTTTCGCTGCCATCTGTAGAATTCCATCATACAAGTATCAAGACTATCTGGTAGTATGGATTTATATTTTTCAAAGATATGTTTCATATCTTCCACTATGACATCGGCAACTCGATCTGGTATGAAGTTTGACATAGATAGGGCAGTTTTTGAAGATTCACTGAAGCGATCGTTCATCTGTGAGATGATTGTATCAAGCAAAGGATACCATGTAGCTTTTCTGTAATAATCAGATGCTGATGAAGAAGGTACATTCGAGCGATATTTTTGCTTTGATGTCAGTCGCGGTGTTTCGAGCTCTGCAGAAGGATCGTCCGTAATTCACTGAAGCAGCTTCACGGCTTCTGCGTAGGCATTGATGAATACAGTTGACTCACTTCTCCAAGACCTGAAGATGTCAGTTACATGTTTAACTTCTTCCATGGCTGCCACAAAATCTATCTTCTTAGCCTGAAGTTGGATCGAAAGTTGTTTTGTGATTCCGAAAATTTTCTTGAGTAACACGAGTCCGATTATGAATTGAGAACTTGTTATCCTATGAAGGAGAGAATATTCACGATTTTTGTCTAGCGTATGATGTACAGCTTTAAATAATTCGCAAAAGATCAAGATAGAGTCATGTTGTTCAACCCATCGTGTTGCGCAGTAAGCCTTTAATCGCGAATGACTGGAATCTGAGCAAAATTCTTGAGTCGCGTCTTCAAGTTGAGCTGTTCGTTGAGGAGAATGGCTGAAGTAGTTATATGATTCCTGAACACCAGTAAGAGCAATACTGACTTCCGGTATTTCACATGCACTGGTGAGTGATAGGTTAAGACGATGAGAGAAACAATGAACATACACTGCGAGTTCATGATGACGACGAATGATGGTTTGTACTCCATTAAAGCACCCGCTCATTGATGCTGCACCGTCGTATCCTTGACCCACTAAAACAGAATCAGATAATCCAAGAAAATGAATTTGTCTTTCAATTGTCTCTGCGATGGCTGAACCAGTCGTCTCTTGTAATTCGATAAATGAAATGAATCTTTCACATATATCACTTGCTTCGTTCACGTATCGAATATTCAAGCTCAGTTGAGTATGCGTGGCTATATCAGTTGTTTCGTCAGCTTGAATAGAAAAAAAATTGGACTTGCTAACTTCCTTAACGATGTGACGGGTCATCACCTTAGCAATGCATGAAATGATATTATTTTGAGCAAGTGGCGACAGATACATTGCGTTCCTCGCACAATTCTGAAGATGATCTTTGAGTACTTGATCACGAATCGCTGCTTTTTGTATCAGAGCACGAAGAATTCCTTGTGAGTAGTCGATATCTGAAAATTCATTAGTACTTAGTAAAGTTCCGGAATCGCTATGTCCACGCAAGGCAAGATTAAGTCGTCCACATGTTTCGATCTCATGAATGATTGCTCGAAGTATTTGTCGATTTCGTGCAATTTGTTGGGATTCATGTGTTCTTAGAAGATCAGATACATTCCCAGATCGTATAGTTTGTAAGCAACAATCCATTTGCAACACAGCACTTTCATGATAGTCTCTAGTAAGATGTGTATCGAGATAGCTATCCTTTCCAGTAAGTTTATCGAATCGTAGCAAGGGCTCGGTAACCAGACGTCCAGTTGATTGACCTTTTACGCGTTCTGGAGCAAAAAGTACACAGGGAAGACACAAGAGTCCACACAGACTTGGAGAATAATAAAAGTTATTGTACTTTCCAGATATGTGCTTGAAACTAAGATAGTATTTTCGATTGCTCTTCTCTGTGTATGGGAACTTATAGTCACCATTGGCTTTGAAAGTTTCTTTCGTGAATCTGCACTTATGCTCAAAGGTCAGCTTTCCTGATTTTCGGAATCGTAGAGCTTCAGCAATATCAACATTCGCGTTGTGCTTTACGTTAAAGTTTGATGTAGAATCACTCTTTTTAACTGATGAGGATGAAGGTGTAGGCTCAGGCTCCTCCTTAATACGCCTTCTCTTAATGATGAATTTGTCCATCTCCATAGCAAAACCTTGCTCCTTAGTCCAATGTGAAACAGTGAATTAATGCACTCGAAGGACAGTCACAGTAAAATCTATAACGATGTGAATGACTCACGAGTGAAAACTCCCAGCCACAAGTGACAGCCAATAGTTTCATTGTACGCTGATCGCCCGCAAGTATCTGTGACATGTGCATTACAAGTCACTAAGTCAGTGGCTATCAGTAAGAAAGCAACGTCACACTCTGACACAAGACTCCCAGGCAAATCAAGGACTAAAGCTCAACTCCACAGAATGTATTGAGAATTGATGTTTGAGTGCACTTTCCTTCTTCATAAACTTATGTGTTAAAATCATATCTCTCAGAGGGGGGACATTCCCCCATGTCCCCCCTTGGATACGCCACTGCTTAAAAACCATATGGGTGCAGGACGAAATCTTCAAAGGCAAAACATTAATCTCGGCATGATTTTGACAGAATTCATAAATTTTATAGGAGTCGTAAGAAGTAGGATGAAGGTGTAGGCTCAGGCTCCTCATTAATACGCCTTCTCTTAATGACGAATTTGTCAATCTCCATAGCAAAACCTCGCTCCTTAGTCCAACGTGAAAAGTGAATTAATGCACTCGAAGGACAGTCACAGTAAAATCTATAACGATGTGAATGACTCACGAGTGAAAACTCCCAGCCACAAGTGACAGCCAATAGTTTCATTGTACGCTGATCGCCCGCAAGTATCTGTGACATGTGCATTACAAGTCACTAAGTCAGTGGCTATCAGTAAGAAAGCAACGTCACACTCTGACACAAGACTCCCAGGCAAATCAAGGACTAAAGCTCAACTCCACAGAATGTATTGAGAATTGATGTTTGAGTGCACTTTCCTTCTTCATAAACTTATGTGTTAAAATCATATCTCTCAGAGGGGGGACATTCCCCCATGTCCCCCCTTGGATAC
The DNA here is from genome assembly GCA_900660155.1 of Hofstenia miamia. NCBI lineage: Eukaryota > Metazoa > Xenacoelomorpha > Acoela > Hofsteniidae > Hofstenia > Hofstenia miamia. The sequence continues at coordinate 2,928,950 of CABFPE010000005.1, read as the reverse complement.
GCCACTGCTTAAAAACCATATGGGTGCAGGACGAAATCTTCAAAGGCAAAACATTAATCTCGGCATGATTTTGACAGAATTCATAAATTTTATAGGAGTCGTAAGAAGTTTCTCACTAAAAGACAAAATTATATCGTTCTTATGCGTATTTTGATAAAATTTCGTAGTATTTTACGTTTTTCTCAATAGTTGGCGGCGGCCGCCCGTTCATGCTCGGTCAATGCCAACGGGCGGGCGGGCACCGGGCATTGGAAGATAAACGGGCGCAGACCGGGCACGGGCAGCGTTAAATCTAAAAATGCAAAACACTATTATCCAGTACAATATATCAATAAATGCAAAAACAAACAACTCATAAAATGTTCAAAAATTTAGACATATGTCCATGCCCATGCTGATGAATTATTTTTAATTAATTGCACACAGACGCATTTAAAAATTAACATTTAAATAAATGGAAATTATTTCGTATCAGTGAAAGGAATGTAGATTCTTATCAGGGTGGAATTAACACCGGTAGTCTAGCTATATTCATCATGACGTCATGCACCTCGTGACCTGCTCAATCATGAGTAATACACGAATAACACTCATTCAAGTTACACTTGTGCAGAATAGTGGTGCAACGTGCAACTTAGTTTGTACAGATACAGATGTTCAAAGTTAACAATAATGGTAAGTAGCTTTATATTTTAAGTGAATATTAACATTTAGAACAATAACCAGTAATCATTTTCACGGTTTCTCCACCGAGAGAGTGGCATGGGGCCCACGTTGGGTTAAGCGTGAGCCCCATTTAACGCCCATTCAAATAAGACAAAAACCCACCTTGGGCCCACCATGGGCAGCCCACGCTTAGCACATGCTTTCCCCACTTCTCGCCTAGCTTCTCCCCACCATTAGCCCATTGTTCAATGCACATAAAAAGCTCACACAGAGATGGAACCGGCCTGCAGCTGCTTTTAAATTTCATGAAAGGCTGGTAAAATTACCAGCCAAAATTATAAAAAATATTCTTGTTTTATCTTATAAATAGGGAATATTTTGCTTAGTTTGGGAGGAATTTCTATGAAAACCTAAAGTTCGAAAAAAAATTTATAGTATGAGCAATTTACAGTATTGCAATTCGAATAATAATGACATTTACACTTTGGAATCTCTCCTAAATTTTGCTACAAACGGAGTTGTTCTGCTTTTTGATAAGGTCATTTTACTTCAGTTTTCTATGGAACTTAGTACTAATAATATTAAAAGAACCTTTTCATAATACTGAAAATATAATGTACAAGATTTACGCTTGAAATTTGAGAGACCTCATTCAAATAAAGCAACTGGAACCCTTGTATTTTAATAATATTGGAAGGGGACGCTCAAAATAAATTTAAAGGATGCAGAAAGACATTCAGATACAAATATCAATTGACACATCTTACTAAACGAGCAATTATATTTAGTTTTAGCGAAATATTACTTAAATTGTGTACTTATAACTTATTCGATGCTAAGCGGGGTCAAATGCTACACGAATGTTTTATATATTTTAACTATCATGCAAAGTAAACTAACTAAATAAAAACTAAACGTTCACAATTTTTCATTCACTGAAAGTGAAAACAGCTGATTAAAGTTATAGAAAATATCAAAATTGTGCTTTGATAGTTATTATATTTTTTAACAAAGATCTGATTCAAGAGATGCTTGTTTCATCAATTGTATACAAGCTTACATGTGAAGCATTTGTTAAGCAACTTCTCATAGAAATTTGATGCTTAGAAATTTGTTGCAACTTTTGACCACTCAATCGCACATTTAATGGTCCTTTCGTCCACATCATTACGATTCTTTTCACAACACCTAAATAAAACCCTAAATATGTTGTATCCTTTACATAATCTTTGTAAATGTTTTTAAATTAATATGCAATTATATTTAAGATATAATGGATAACAACAAAATACCGAATTATTAGAAATTATTCCAAATGGAATTTAGACGTTAATTATTCACCTAAGCAAACCTGGTGCATATATTCAACAGGAAAATCCTTAACCATGTCTATCTAAAGATCAAGAAGAAGAGATTCACCAGTGTGATGCTCTTCATTGCTCATGGACCGAAACGTTTCATTTGTTCTGTCTGTGCATTTGTTATAAAATTCATGCGATGATTGACAAAATCCACTTCAACACAACATTAATCACATCCATAATAGCAATTATGACCTTTAATTGATTTAATATAAGATCTTGCAGGAGCATCACATATAATTGCATTCAGTTTAACAGAAATTTGTATCCCAGAAATACAAATACCATTGGCTAGAATCTGTTTTAATTAAAAAATAAAAGGTTGTAGAAATAGCTGCAATGATTTGGGTTTTCCACTGCCACAAAAACCAATAATAAAACAAGTTAACTGAGTACAATTAACAACGCAGCCCAATATATAGGCCAAAAAGAAGAATTAACACTTTTGAAAATAGGCAGACCATCAACATTTATATAAGCAGCAATTCTGGTAACATTAGACAATATTCTTTGTGATCCTGTAATTTAGTTTGGAAGGATTTTTCCATACCTAAATATAACAAGTCTTTAATTAAAACGAATAAGTAGGTTAAATACAATCAATTACACCTTAATTAAGATTAAATAATTTAATGTGCTAACCTATGTGGCAATATTCTCCATTATCTAAGATGTCAACCCTGTGATCCATCTTTGTCATAAGGAGAGTCCTGGAATCTTTTGGTAAACCTGCACCATATCACCAAGTATGTGCAGTAAATCTGTCAATGCCTTGTGTGATATGCAGTGAGTAATGCTCCAACGTCGGAGCAAACTCTTTAAGTTATTCTATGGGAAGGCGATATTTTCAAATGTTAAAAAATTCATTAGTATAATGTACTAGTGTTCAATTTTAAATAATGAAAAATGAGGAA
>CABFPE010000005.1:2903940-2917152 GCA_900660155.1 Hofstenia miamia | reverse complement strand
GGGCACAACAATTAATGAATGTATTGAGAATTGATGTTGGATTGCACTTTCCTTCTTCATAAACTTATGTGTTAATATTATATCTCTGAGGGGGGGGGGCATTCCCCCGTTCCCCCTTGGATACGCCAATGTCCATGGGTGTGAGTCAGACTTGTCAACGAGCCGAGCTTGAGGACTGCATTGGATATAAAACGATTTTTTATTAAGCAAGCAAATTTATAGTTCTGCTTCTTAATTTGATTATGCAGATTTTTCTTATCTTTTCATTCAATAGAGCTTTTTTATAATCATATTTTAAAATATTTATTAAATAATAATAAGAGCTAATTAAGAAATTCTGAGAGCGCAATAGTTTTTAAATATTTTCGATATAAATCGAGCCTCTTTGAAAGGTTCTATGAGGTGCACTGAGCTGAAAATACTTAAATGTAAAACGGAGCATAGAAATAGCGATTTGTTGACATAAATCTGCTGTGAGTTTCTCATCACAAATAGCAAGTAATTGATATTTTGTCTTTATATATATTTTCGTTCACAATTGGCAATTTTCAGAAATTGTTTCCTTTCGCAAATTGCTGATGCTAATATGCATTTCCTTAGAAACATCTTTGAGCCCTTTTGCTTTTTGATGGGGGCGCATGCGACTGGGATGAAGTTAAATATTAGCCTCGGTCTACTGGTTTAGGTATTACAATTTTCTATATACAATATGACTTGTTTCATTTTGCATTCTTAGCTAATCAATATTTATGAATTTGCTCTTTACCTTGTTTTTTATCAAAGGTTGAGGGCAAGGGTGGACGTGAGTTGAGTTTATCCGCTTGGGCTATGGGTTGGGTAATGTTTTTCTTAAATATTTGCCGGTGCGGGTCGGTAAATAATTTCATTGGGTATCATCAGCACATTAATATGGGACAGCATCCCATAATTGGGATGCAACTCTTATTCGGTGAATATCATTCAAATTATGTACTTTATATTTATAAAATAACGGGCGGAAAGTAAATAAATGTTGCTTTAAAATCTTTTATTTTCATATTGAAAATATAACATATAAAGTACTAGTATTTTGGGGGTTTATGAAAACAAATTCATTTGATTAAACCACAATTTGCTTGAAGGACAGTTTGAAGACGTGATGACACAGATAAGACTACTTTTTCAATTCATCAGAATCGATTGCTTGGACAGCTACCAAAAATTGCTGATTTTGGTTAATCAATCGATTTGTAAGTATTTAAATCGGGAGATCTTTGGGGCCAAGAAAACTCAATGTCGGCTGATAACTTGTGGAAAATATTTCTGCATTGCAGTCTTAACATCTGTTGCAATATGCGGTGGAGCATTTTCCTGTTGAAAAATAGTATTGGAAAGCATTCGTTTACATTTAAGAAATGGTATGCAATGCTTCTCTATCATTTGCTGGTATTTATCGCCAGAAACAGTACTCTCAAATAAGTAAGCAGGCGTAATAACTTACCATTAAAGCCAAACCAAACTGTGACCTTAGGAAGATGCTTTGAACAAGTAATTGTGATATGAGGGTTTTCAGTACTCCAAACAGCACCAGAAAAAGCTGAAAATTCACCATTTACATGAAGGTTGGCTTCATTGGTCCGCAAGATTCTCATCAACTCTTCTCCACCAATCTCATTGAAGAACCTTCTGGCAAGAATGTTGCGATTATTGCAATCATTACACAAAATATTTCTTGCTAAGAAATATTTCTGTCGTGCGAAGGCGTACGATAATTGATTTTGTGGACTATCATAATACATGGCGTCAAAAATATTTTTAGCAATTGCTCTAAATTGGCCTGAATTTTTATGCCGTTACGAAATGTTTCTGCATTGTTAAGCAGTACACAGTTCAGGGCAATTTGCATTTTATTCGCCCATATATTTGCTTGAAAATGCATTGAACATATGGGGGAATAACATGCAAATTGCCCCAAAATCTAACAAACATTTCCTTTGAAGAAAGGCAGCAATAGAATGTGTACTGCTTCACGATGCAGAAAGAGTTTTTGACGGCATAAAAATGCAGGCCAATTTAGAGCAATTGCTAAAAATGTTTCTTATGCCATGTAATAAGATAGCACGTGAAATCAATTTTCGTATGCCATCACGCAACAGAAATATTTTGTGTAATGTACCTTCAATAAGCGCATGGACAGAGTGAGGCTTGTATGGCTTGAGGTGTAAATCTTGCTTCATGACTTTGTACACTGTACATTTAGGGAGATTAACACTAGAAGCCACTTGACAAATGGAGCATTTCTTAAAGTTACTACTCTCTGACAGCCTCACTTACCCTTTCTATTGTATCACCAATGCAAGATGGTCGGCCTTTGCCAGGAAGGTCTGGATGGTATGCTGATATTCAAACTTGTATCTGAGATTCATCACAAACATGCTTCCTTAGACTATGCACTCGCGAATATTCTCTCAAAGCACTGATATATGACTTTCTGCAATAGTAAAAAACACACTTGGATGGCTCATATTGTCTCGTGGTAAGAAGCAATAATATCACAACTCGTGACCTTTCCACATATGCTTGACTTACATGCAAAAAACTACGCAATGAATATTGTAGACATTATATTTCCGGCATAAATTTACAAAAACCCTGTATATGACAAGGAATTGATGGAAAAACAGCATTGCCTTTTGCTTAGTAATTTGAATTTTGATGTCAAAACTTAGGATTCAATGGTTCATTGATACAATATACAATTACAATATATGTACAATATACAATATACAATAATAATATATATATATATATATATGAATGAATGAATGAATGAATAATGGCTAAGTATATAGATTCATTTCATTTCGAAAACTATATTCACATATCTCAATCAAAAAATTCAAATTAAAAACAGTACTGTCATTTGATCATGAAGATTAGCGAATAAATATATTTTCAAACTTAAACCTGTACTCGATTAATGTAGTGCGCTCGTTATGTCATTTTGTAAACTTGTGTTCATTGCAATTATAGATTACCATGCAATTTTTTCTTTGAAGTTTGTGTTAAATTAAAAAATTCAATGGTATATCAATTATAGTTAATTGTCATGTTAATATCTTATGCATATGTATATGCGACATCACTAGCAGACATGAACTTAACAACTAAATTTTAGAAATCCCTGATCGTGTGCATGCTGTACGGTTTTTTTATATTTCATCAAAAAATACTTTCTATCAGACAACTACTTTTTTCTAGGGAAGGACGCGGTTATTTTTTATGTGTGCACCTATTTTCTCCAAAGCTCTAGCAATGCACTCATCAACAGATGAAGTGAGTTTCGTGACATTATGGGCATTCAATTCTGCATACATTGTAACAATTGCCATCCAGAGCTTTTTTTCGAAGTGCATTGTAGATTTTCCACACATATAGAAGACTTTATGATAGCCCATAAGTTTTCAATTGGATTTAAATAATGTGAACATGAAGATCATGCCATCAAATTGAAAAAATAAATGTCAGGTAATTCCAAATTAGACATTGAAGTGTGATAAGCATATGAGGGTGCATTAACGTGAATAAAAATACTTTTTTCTTGATTGGGCCTCTACTTTAATGCCATGTTATAAAATAACTTAATAAATTCCTGGTAAGTAATTTTCTTGACTTTACGCCATCAGGTTCTCTAAATGGGTCAACAACAGATCCTATAATACCAGCCCAAACCATCAAACAATTCATAATCTGAGGCCATCCAGCCTCTTGGATAACCCTTCTGGGGTATCGAGCGTTGCACTTAATTCGTCCATAAGAATTTCTTTTTAAAAATCGTTTTTCATATGTGTTGTGGCACAAAGTGCGGGTTCTTCTTAGTGTTGCTTTGTCAATATTGGCTGTGTCTTTGAGGCCCTCACGGACATATTCATACTGAGAATGCAAATGTGCTTGTCACGTGACTAATTTGGCAAATTTTCATCTTCAAAGTGTTTTTTACTGATTTTTATGGTATTTTTTTAAGAGCTGTTACACCTCTCGACCAACCCATTTTTTCTACCAGATGACAGANTTTTAGCTCCTCCTCGTTGTTTCGCTACAGTACTATTCTTTTTAACAATTCTGTAAGCTGTGTCTCGTTTAATACCATGAGCTCTTGCCGTTGCATAAAAGTCTTCACCATTATTAGCTACTCTTATAATTGCTTGGCGTATATTGTTTGGCACTGTTACACCACCATGACAGTGATGAGGCATTTCTGCAAATTCCTTGATTCTATGTAGATGAGATTTGAAATGGTATTGCAAGATTATTATGAAAATCTACAGTTAATAAATCTATACGGATTTTTGTATGCATAATTCGGATATTTGTGTGCACTCATTGGATAATATATGCACAATTCGGATAATTGTGTGCATACTTTGGATTTTTGTTTGAACTGATCGGATATTCGACCGCACCATTCGGATAATTGAGTGCACATATCGGATATTTGGGTGGGAAATACTGTAATTCTCAGAAAAGAATTCGATCTCTTTCCAAATATACAAGTACAGCCTTGCAACATACTTCTATGGCTCTTTGCGATCTCGCCGATTACTTGCTAACGACATCAGCTGCATGCAAGCATGAATTTATAAGAATGGGTTTTTTCTCAAGCGATAATATTGAATCCGAGTTTGCCCATTATCGTTGTAGTGTTGGATGGCATTTTTACATCTCCGCAGTTCATGGTATTGAAACTAGGAGAATTGATTTGACTAGAATTGCTCTTCAAAAGGATTTTTTGTTGGAGGTGTTTACAATTTCTAAAGATCAACATAATTTTATTATTAATGAAAAGTCGATGTCTATTGTTAAGGAATTGCCAGAATTAGTTCAGAAACTGTCGGAAGATTTTCTAAAATCCTTGTTTTACGTTGCCGGATATATTTCCGCAAAGTAACCTCAATTTTCCGTACAATCTTGTTCTTCGGAGATAGCAAAAAAATTTCTTCACGTGGAGGACTGGCCTTCCCAACAGACTACCTTTTTCATTTTTTGTTAATATGCATAACATTATATTCCATATACAGTACTGGAAATATGTATTCGACCNACAATTCTACCATAACTTCGGCTTGGATGAAAATTTTCAAAAATGAACTTCGTGCGACAGGTTTATTTTATATATTAATATTAGCCAATCAAATTATTTAATTTAAGCGTCAGTTTGCGACAATTTGGTTTTTTTGGTTTCTGTCAAAAATGGGTTGTTCGAGAGGTGTAACGGCTCTTAAAACATACAAAAAGTTTAGAATTACTATATTTCATATTGATTGAAATACCTGTCCTCTATTGCGTCTCAATCATTCAGAGTTAGACGTGAAACATTAACAGCTCATTAGTCCTATTTTAGCTCTTTTTGATATTTCAAAGGTTGCTTTGCTTTAGCCAACAGTTGAACAATTTTTGCTTTTTCTGACAATAAAAATCACTGAATTATTTGCCTATTGATAAATATCACAAAAAGAATTGAATCAAAGAATAAATAGCATTAAAATATGAAGTGCTTCAAAGATGTTACATAAACAAATCTGACAGTATGAAATGACCAAGCATTACAATATGTGCAACTAATTCTACACTTTGAATTTTACATGTATTTTATCATGCAAAAATCGCAAAAAGACTTAGTTTAAAATTTTAAATTTCATTTCAATGATGTTTATGGCAATAAACNCCATATACAGTACTGGAAATATGTATTCGACCACCTTGCTATTTTGAATAAATAATGAACATTCATTGGATAGAGTGTGCCTAAGATTATAACTATGTGTTACTTTGATTGAGAAAGAAAAATCTGTATGTCTAACACCATAAAATATGTAGAGTAGCCATTGGTTACTAATTTTTAATCAAAGTTAGAAAACTTGTATTGGAAAAATGTATTCGGCCACCTGAAAAAAATCTGACAAATGAACAAATCCGAAAAAAGTAAATTCAAAATAAGATACATAAATTAATAATTGATGCACTACAAGCACTTAGCAACAAAAATCTTTCATAATATTTTGTAGGGTGTCCCTTTGAGCGAACAACAGCTTCAAGGCGATCAGAGATTGAAGCGATAATTCTTTCAATAAAGCTGTTGGGAATTGCATAANTCGCAAAAAGACTTAGTTTAAAATTTTAAATTTCATTTCAATGATGTTTATGGCAATAAACATCTGCATAAACAAATATGATGCATCGGATATAGTGGAACGTTGTAAAATTCCTCTAATTATTGAACTTAACTACATAAAGATGTTTGATGATAATTTGAACAAATATGAAAAAATTGCTTATGATGTGATAAAAAATTTATTTATTTATAGATAAAAAAATACGAATTTCCTGCTGATGGATTGGAGATTGCAGATCATGTGAGCTTTAGCTTGATTAGAAGGAGGTATTACATTCAAGTAAGGAGTCAATCATTGTTGTGATGAGGACCATTTAAAAAGCCTTGGAAAACACGAATGACAGAGAAATTGTTTACAGATAGAGAGTGGATGACTTGCTTGAATGCTTGAATAATGAAGTTTTTTGGAGAAGTTTCTTTGGAGTGATTTTACGAATGTGGATGAAGTGAGGTGTGCATTGACGATGAACTTCAGCAAATAGCCTGCTTAGCATTGATTTTAAATGCTGAATGTCATTGTTTTGATATCATCTATAAGACCAAGCATTGATTATGACCGAGTTGATGCGAGTTTTGGGATAGAAAGAGATTTTTTTCAATGAATTTCTTTGAATTATGAGCAGGATAGGAGTGAATTGTAGTCGTGTGATTTAAAGAAGGTTAATGGGAGCGAACATACTTCAGAATACTACTAATAACTAGAAGGGTAGTAATATTAGTTTTCATAGACTTGATGAATTTAAACTTCATTCTTTGTTTTGATGATTGAGGGGTTTCTTAAAAGATGAATGTTGACATGGTGTAGGAGAGTGATGAATGCTGGAGGCCGGAGTTACTGAAGAAGTAGAAGCAGAAGCTTGGGCAGATCGAAAATTTGTTGGAGACGACTGGACATAGACATCAGAAAGAGTTGCAATTTTTTTTCAGAGGAGAGCACGTTTCTAAATAGATATGAGAGAGCCTCAGTTGCAAGATCTTTGTAAAGGTTATTGAATATTTGATGAAGCAGCGTTTTCTTTTTATCATTTTCAAAAAAGCTGCTGCATCAGGAGACGCAATTTCACTGAAAAACTTTTTATTGTATCATGGAGAGTGGAATATAACCAACCATTCGTTACAACACCACCCATTATAATTTTATTAAGAGTTAAAGCAAACTTATTGCAATATAAATATAAACAAAAAACAAAGAAACAATACTACAAACTACTATACATGTATATTTACACACTGATAAATATCCACTTGTGATTGGGTGTTAGACAATTTGATGCAAAAATATATTTTTAGTATTATACTTTACATATATTTATTATATTAATTTAAAAGCTAATAAAATAGGGCAATGCGTAAAATCTATGGATCAGGGGTGTACGCAGGAATTTCTGACGGTGGGATATCTTAGTCATGACTGAAAGCGTGGCGAAGCCGCCCGAAAAATTTTGAAAATATTAAAAAATGAAGTGCTAAAAATACATCTCACGACCCTAGATTTTTGATTTACCAAGTCAAAATCACTTTTGAGAACCTGACCGGGGACCCCCCCCCAACTTGTACCCCCTTTCATACACCACAGTTATGGATCAAGTCCTATGTGATGCCACAGAGATGTTTGATTTTTTCCATTCTTACTGGACCCGTACTCAATGGACTTCAACCAACTGTTTTTGACCCATTTCTACTCATTAAGGGATTCACTAATTGTAAGAAAAATTAAATATTTTGCACATAATCTGAATAATATCATGTTATAGAAATTATCAGCAAAAGATTTTAAGTTTTAAGCTTAATTTTTGATAATCATCTTCATACTTAAATTTTGTCCCCCGTTATATTTTCAGGTTAAATTCAAGATTAATAACTTAGTTTAACCTGCCCTGTGGGCAAGGCCACCCAATTCTATCTCTAGATTTTAAAACTATTAAAATAGCAACATTTTACTAGGTAAATGCAATACATCCACTGTTTAATGTTGCTTTATAAAATAGTGCTCATAAGATGGAGTTGAAAAGTGCTGTACAAATTGGCGGGGGCATGGCCTACCTCAAGATAAAATGGCCAACCTGTTGCCACCCTCACAAAAATTATTATAAAAAATCATTCTAATGGCATTTTATCTTACATAACAATTGTTTGTGAATCAATTAATTTCATTTAAGAATTCAGAGGATTCTGAAGGAACTTGATGTATTTCAAGTTGTTTATTTTTAACTAATTTGGACTCAGTTATAAATATTTTTGCGAAACGCATAGTAACAAGTGCTTCATATTCTTAGGTTTTCATTGTGTATATTTACATATATATCATCACATTTATATTAAGCACAAACCTTTAAGTGTACGAATTTTAAAATGAGTGTAATATGTATTTTAGGCATATAGTGTGCATGTGGAGTAGTGGTGCAACCAAAGGCGATACTAAACAGTTAAATATAGCCTTGGTGCAAACATTTCTTCACTTGAATGTAGAGACTAGCTATATATTATTTACTAAACCATACAAAATTTTCATTTATATTTGAGATTTTTTAAATTTGGTAATAATGATGAGTAATTATGCCTACCTCTAAGAATGCCTGAGCCTCCAAATCAAACTTATTAAAAATGTTGCAGCTAAATCGATAATGTAGGCACTGCTCTTCATCATCCACCCGCAATCTTGATTATTATCACATAATTTTTTATTTGAAACACAAATTGATTCAGTGTTACATGGAAACATATTGGCTTCTTTGCGTCAATATTTGTTTTCATTAATTGTCTAAGATGTGAAGCATTGTGCAGTCATTATTACCATCACACACCTTTAATGCTTCAATGCAAACACTGCTGTGCCTAAATATTATGTAAATTTAAATTTCCTTGACATTAAAAAATTCATCATCAACCAAGTGCCTTTTTTCAATGCTACATTCTAACAAACATCTTATAATGAATAATTCTATTAGTGTTATGTTAAGATATAAGTTAGTTACATATTACCGAAAATTATATGAATGAACAACCACAAAATACATGGTCACAGACTAATTGAATACTATTTATATGCTAATTAAATTTCTAAAACCAATTCCAAAAATATTGAGCTTAGAATTAAATTGAAAAAAGGACCTGAGAAAAGAATAAATTTTTTATTTATTTTTCTTTCAAGAAGGTTATCTACAAAAGAAATGTTTGCAGTTTAACCAGCTTTGATCACATCTATGAATATTCTGACACTGATCCTGTATTGCAAGCAAGCAGTGGTTATGATGGGTGTCATCTATAATATCACAAGGTTTTTGAAATAGATCACAGGTGTAGTATGTCTTCTCAAGGTAACACAGTGAATGTGAGCAGTCTATTTCTATACATAAATAACAATGCATTCATCACTGCCATTCGGACAATCGGTTTCTCCGTCACATAATCTGTTTCTATCCAAACAAATACTTGGTTGCTGTGGTCACAGGGCTTTCCAACTTATGCAATCAAATTTCCAATCTTCATCTTTCCCAGATATGCAATCCTTGACGCCATTCTTAACAGATTCTATATGAAAGCATGCTGTGATCTCAAGCCAATACATCACAGAGAATGTAATTACTTTGCTGACCATATGTATATCTAAGCAATTAATATTTTCTAGAAAGCATAAATTTCGAATAGAGATATATTAAAATAATGTATAGCCTACATAAACATCTATATCTAAACAATGCATGCTTTCAGGATGGTATATATTTAGAATAAACAAAGACAAATAGTACTTCTAGCCTAACTAAAAATCCTTTTCTAAAAAATATAGGTTTTCTAAACAGAACAAATGTAGAATATACAAAGGAAGTCGTGGACAACTTAAATTATGAGAAATTTGGACACCACAGAATAAAAGAAATCTTGNACAACCACAAAATACATGGTCACAGACTAATTGAATACTATTTATATGCTAATTAAATTTCTAAAACCAATTCCAAAAATATTGAGCTTAGAATTAAATTGAAAAAAGGACCTGAGAAAAGAATAAATTTTTTATTTATTTTTCTTTCAAGAAGGTTATCTACAAAAGAAATGTTTGCAGTTTAACCAGCTTTGATCACATCTATGAATATTCTGACACTGATCCTGTATTGCAAGCAAGCAGTGGTTATGATGGGTGTCATCTATAATATCACAAGGTTTTTGAAATAGATCACAGGTGTAGTATGTCTTCTCAAGGTAACACAGTGAATGTGAGCAGTCTATTTCTATACATAAATAACAATGCATTCATCACTGCCATTCGGACAATCGGTTTCTCCGTCACATAATCTGTTTCTATCCAAACAAATACTTGGTTGCTGTGGTCACAGGGCTTTCCAACTTATGCAATCAAATTTCCAATCTTCATCTTTCCCAGATATGCAATCCTTGACGCCATTCTTAACAGATTCTATATGAAAGCATGCTGTGATCTCAAGCCAATACATCACAGAGAATGTAATTACTTTGCTGACCATATGTATATCTAAGCAATTAATATTTTCTAGAAAGCATAAATTTCGAATAGAGATATATTAAAATAATGTATAGCCTACATAAACATCTATATCTAAACAATGCATGCTTTCAGGATGGTATATATTTAGAATAAACAAAGACAAATAGTACTTCTAGCCTAACTAAAAATCCTTTTCTAAAAAATATAGGTTTTCTAAACAGAACAAATGTAGAATATACAAAGGAAGTCGTGGACAACTTAAATTATGAGAAATTTGGAAACCACAGAATAAAAGAAATCTTGAATGGAAAGTAATAACTACAGAAAACATTCTAGTAAAAGACATGATAGATTTGGAGGAAGAAGAAATTATCTCACAACCGTTGGACCTAGTACAGATGGTGAAGCAGAGTGGAGTAAAAAATGCTCATTACAGAAACTTTTAAAATAAAAGAAGTAGAACAACTTCTAAAACTGAAAAAAAAATGCCTCAAAGTTGATCATATCAAAAGAACACAAATGAAAACTTAGTGCATTTGGATTCTTTGAAAAATTCCAGGAAACCTTCCCGATTCTAAAATGAATCACCCAGCGCCAATTGGTGGAGCTACTAATACAGTAATATATGGCACCACAAAAGAAATTTCAAAACGGATGGACACACGTAATGAAATATGTCTACCACCACCCTCGATATCAGTGCCATTGATACTGAAATGGTGAATCAAACACAAGAAAATAGCAAATATACCATTATCAGAATACGGTACATACGTAAACTCCAAGCAAAAAGCTGAAGAAATTAGTCAAAGTAAATGATATTGTGGCATCAGAACTCATAATTGCTCTTTTCAAACTTCAATTTTATGACTGAATATTGAATCAACATTATTTTTCAATTCATAATTTTTGATTGGTTAATTTAGTAGTCATGCTTGATGATATAATTAGACATTTGAATTTAATTTTGTAAACTTTTCTGCTAGCCAGGTTAACTGGTAGTTGTTTTTAGTTATTTTCTAATTATTTGTATAAATAGGGCAACATGTGTGCATTCAGTTAATAAAAAGTTTTAGTTTGCATTTAATGAAACTCCATCACTCTGTTTACATTGTTATTTCTCTAAAAGCTAATTCTTGAAGTTAGGAAGAGGGATTCGGTTTGCTTATTTGCCTCAGCAAGTCCACCACTCAGCATTGGAGTGTGAACAAGTTTCCTCTTATGCAGATGATCGATTGCTTTGCTTAATTGGTTTAATTAATATTAATGCCTTGTAATCTTTTTCCGCTTAAGCTTGAACTGCGTAATTTTGATGCTTGTAATGTTATTACTCATACTTGTTTGCAATTCCCACACTGGTTACGATGGTTAGTTTTTACTCTAGCTTTTCACTCGTGTAGTTCTTTTTGTATATTATAATATAAATTCTCTCGTATGGTTTACGTTAATTACTTGCTTAAATGCTAATTAATGATTGCTACAAGTGAGTGCTGGCATGTACAATGGATCACATTACTTAAGTTTTCCCTGTTCTAATATTGTGGCGATGCTATATAGAATATTAAACACAAGATAATAAAAAACGAATATATACTGATGGATTCGCGACAACATTGGATTTATACACAAAAGGTATGGTTTCATTGTGACGATATATTAAGATGGTTAGGGGAAACTATTATATTGTTTTCAGAAGTAAATGATATAGTTTATGTATATATATATATATATATATATATATATATATATATAAATGACAAGTGGAATACCAAATGACTAGAAAAAAGAAACGAATTTCTTATTATATTCTTACAAAATGTGCGATTACTAAAGAAACCGAATTTCAATTGTTATATTTTAAACTACTTACTTTAAATAAAATTGATTTATGTTTTTTTACTGAAACGTGGCTCAATAGTGATATAGAAGATTGTGCTAGCATTCATTGACCGCGCTCCAAGTCACGGGATTGTAGAAAAAATAGCTGAATTAATACCCGATCAAAAACATGTAATTAACATTCTTTCTAATTTTCTAATGGAAAGGAAACAATACGTCGATATGGGCAAACATTACTCAGGATTCCTCGAGACTATCTGCGATGTTCCTCAAAGGACTATTTTTGCACCTATCATGTTAAATTTATTATATTACGAGATGCAAATTTCTTCTGAATCTGGTATCTTGGTTAAGTATGCGGATGACATCAATTGCATTATTCCCTGTTTCTCTGCAAGCTGAAACTATTATTAAAGAACTTATGTCGTGGTGCACTTTGAATAAAGTTTTTCAATACAAGCAAATCTGCAGAGCTCTCTATCAAATTTTGAAAAGGTGATAAAACTCGTAAAATCACGGAATTCAGTAACAAAAACAAAGTCGTAGTTCTTGGAATGATCTTGTCCAATGACCTCAGATTTGATGAACACGTTAATAAACTTGAGAAAAAAGTCTCTTCATTAATATACCTCCTAATCAAGATGAAGCACTTAAACTACAGCTTTGAAAACTTGAATTAGTTATGTAGAACAATGATTTCCGCTCATATAAGCATATTGCATAAGAGTGTGGGGAGGTTGGTATATATATATATATATAT
>CABFPE010000005.1:2862193-2888086 GCA_900660155.1 Hofstenia miamia | reverse complement strand
TGCGGGTAGAAGGTCATATTCACTCTACCAAAGACCTGCATTTAAAGTTTGCACATGTTACAAACTATCTATTACAGAAATATATACACAATGTCAGTGTTGAAAAGGTTTTGCAAATGAACCCCCATGGTGGATTGATTGGAATTGATGATTCAAGGCTACACTCACTTTTGAAATGGTCAAAACTGTTTAGAATACACACACTTTACCATGATAGCTATGGTTTTGTTAAAAGAGAATTTGTAATTAGCAATGGATATCCAATATTTTACAGATTTTCATGTAATTTACCAATTTTAGGCCATCTACTTTCTTTATTGTTTTGGCTCTATGTTAAATTTAGACATTGGAAACTTTACAATTATTTAAATATTTAATGGACACTGATGATATTAGATGCATTTCCTTACAAATTCCCTCACTTTGCTTTTGATTTTATGGTGTACATGCCTCAAATGATGTTCAACAAAGTTTGGTTGAAGGCTCAATTTTAATTGCAAATGCAAGTCCCTGCAATCACACTGGCACACATTGGTTGTTGATTATACAAGATGACAATGGTGACTTAGTTGTCAAAGATTCTTTAGCACGTCCATTAAAATGTTATCCCAACATTGAATGTTATTGTCACACTGTCTATCCAAGATTTTGCATTTATGAAGGTGATAGAAAAACAAGGCTACAAGGAACATCTCTGATATGTGGTTTTTACTGTATATTTCAGGCATTTTTATTTTTAATTAAATACCAGAGGTGCTTGTGTTTACCAATTTACCATTTATTAATGATTTTTTGTGTGATAATGGTCTTAATAAAATTACCTAAAACTTGTATTTGATAAAAACACATGTAAAATTTAAAAAAATACATAGACATTACATTACAAGTTCATTCAGATGATAACAAACTCATAGACAGGTGGTATATGTAATGGTTATTGTAACATTATTATCTGAAAAATGCTGGAAGCCTGGTGTATGACATCCAGATGGATTGAATGAATTTACAACATATTTGGACAAACCAATATATAATGCATGTGAAATTGCATTAATTGATTTTGGATATCCATCAAAATTTCTTAATCTTAAACACCAAACATGTACTTTAAAGGATAAAGATTGAAACATAACCTGATTGCAAATTTATTCAGGGCATAATCATAGCTTTTGTGCACTCTATAGATATATAAATTACATTTTAGACCCCTATGGTATTTCATTAAAATTTAAAACATTTCACAGTTTATTAATGGTGAAGAATGATTCAAGATATGAAATAGACTTGGCCCAAGCTGGAAATCTATTAGGCTTTTACAGAAAGATATATCAAGAAACAGTAACAACCACCAATTACAACTGGGATATTTTTGATGGAAACTATATTGTAATGATACACACAGACATTGTAGAACCTCTGCATGTTAGTAGCACTCATTTGCCTGTGTTGGATAAATGTCCCCTATTGCTAACACATAAAGAAAAAATGAATACCATCCCTGTCATACACCATGAAAAACAAAATCTGATGTATAAACCAATTTCAAAATTGTATATTGATAGAATAACAATTAAATTTTGTACCAAGTAAGGCTATCTGGTGAGATTCAGTGGTACAGGATGATTGTATATCATACTTGATATTTGAACAAATGGGGAAAAAACTGTAAAAGCTAGTGACATTGTCAATTAATCATGATGCTTTGCATTGATGTAATTTGTGAATAGTGCATAATAAATTGATTTTTCATTTTTTATGTTTCACTAGCAAAACATTAATTTGTACCACTTCACATGCCTCATTATAAAATACATTTGTGTTTTATCAACTTGACAGTGATTTCTTGTGTGAGTTAATTATAAAATTATTGATTTTTAAATGTATTTGCAAATAGTTTTCACTTTTACTTAATAAATATGCATGCTTTAAACTATGGGGTTCACTTGATTAATGGGAAATGTGTAGATTGATGCACAAGTAATGGTTCTTGTAATGCTAGTATCTGACAGATGTTTAGAAAATGGAGTGTCCCACACCATGGGGTTGGGCGAATTTACTACATATTTGAATGAACTGATTAATAATGCACGTGATGTAGCAGTTATTAATATTGGTTGCCCATCAAAATTTCTTAATCTTAAGACACAGTGGTGGGTTTTGAAGAAAAAAGATGGAACCAATATTTGTTTGAGGTTATATTCCAAACATGTGCATAGCTTCAAGGACTTGTACAAAGATATAAACTCCATTCAATTCAATACAATTTAAATTGGTTGGTAGACACTTCCAAGCAACAAACAAGTCAGAATACAAGGTGGATTTAGACCTGGCTGGTGAAATGCTAGGATTTTATGGAAAAATTTATCCAAATACAACAACTGATGCCAGCTATGAATTTGATATATACCCAGATAACAATTTAAGGGCTAAACAATGTTGTTTTTTGGTTGTTATGTGGTTGTTTTATGTGTCAAAAACAACATTGTTTTAATGTTGAAATGGTACCATTTCATTGGTCAAAACAATGTTGCTTCAACAACATCACATTAGGTTGCTTTTTGGTTGTTTTTTATAAATGAAACAGCAAAATTTTGACTTTGTAACAATGTTGTTTTATGTTGTCACATGATTGTTTTAGTATAACTTTTATATGCAAAATTAAATTTTATATTACTAAGCTGTTTAAACATTGCATTTAAACAAACACAAGCCCAACAAAGGGCAGACCATTATCTTTGAGATACTGTCAAGCATATTTAATACAAACATTTGTTAAAGATTTAAATGAATGTCTTGTATATAAATGATAACAATGAGCATAAAAATCTGCCAAATTTAACAAAAATTTAAAACTCTAAAATTAAGCACAATTTTGTAAGAGTACTTTCTTAAGTTGTGAAAAATCTCTTCAGCTCAATTATAACTTATGCTATTTAACAGTCAATATCAAAGTGTCCAAATATTCATGAATAAATTATTTTGAAAATTCACTTATCTGGTATATTATAATTTGTTACAAATTAAAAATTTAAAAAAAAGGTTTTGCAAATCCTTTTTTTATAAAAGAATATAGTAATAAAACTAACAAAATGAGTTTTATTTGCAAGCATCTGCTCACTTATTATTTTTTTACTAAAGTTGTTATTATGATGTTAGTGGTTGCTGCAGCAACCAAAAGTATGAAACAACTATAAACAATGTAAAAACAAACAAAATTGTTATCTGAGTATGGTTGAAATCATGTTTTAATGGTACAAACTGGTATTGTAGAATCTCAATTTGTTAGTAGCAATTGATTGCCCCTACTGTATAAATCTCCATTGGTGTCAACACAATTTGCCAAACCAAGTACCATGTCCATAATACATCACAAATGTATAAGCCAGTGTCAAGATTGTACATTGATAGAATAAATATAAAATATTGTAGCAAACAAGGTCAGATAATAAAATTCACAGGGACTGGAAGACTGTATCTAACATTGAATATTTGCATAGAATGATGGAAAATCAAAAAATTATTTCATTTCATGTTTGTAGTGTTTGTGTAGACTCTATACATTCTGTGTTTTTAAATAAATAAATCTATTGATATTATTTTTCCAAGTTGTAAAATGTAATGCATTGTTCAGTTTTTACAGAGATTGAGTCAAGGATTGTTGAATTTCTCTATTGTGGGTAAGTTATTTTTACAATTAAATAATATGATTAAGCAAAAATTGATTTCTTGTGCATGTTTAATGCAACATCTATTATTGGTATAATTTGTAAATAAAATAAAGGTTACAAAAGAAATACTTAACCAAAAAAACTGTAAAAGAAGCTCTGTTTCCATCACATTGGCTAACTTATTTGGTGGTGGGAGAGAGAATATGTACAATTCAAATAATGAAAATGTGTTTGATATTTTTTAAAAGTAGGTGATTTTGGTCAAACATCATAGAACTAATCTCAAAATAAAAAATTGAGTTTATAAAATAAAATTATTTGCTGAAAAAAACAAAATTTACCAAAAATATTATAAAAAATAATTAAAAAGAAAAATTATTTTTTAAAGTTTGCATGTTGTTTTCAAAAATTTTATATCACTCCACCATTCCCTTTTGTCCCAATTTTCACATCATGCAGATGTGGTGGAATAAAATGAATTTAAATTCAGAATGTAAGATGAATGATATGGGCTCTTGTTAAAAGGTCAGCTTGATGTTTTGCAGACAATTTTCAACATTGGAGCAAATTTGGGTAACAAATACATCTACAGAAAGAACTTGGTACACTAAATACTTTTAAGCAATTTTATATATGGTAATGTTTTGTTCAGTTACACATTGATGAAATATTTTATTTCCCAGCATACATGTTTTTTGGAATAAATGAATTTTTGCATTGGTTGTTTATCCAATTATATTTGTTTTATCTCTTTACATCATGCATGATTAAACTAAATTAGATACATTTTGGTTTACAGATCTATTTACATTTAGGTTTTGTTTTTCCTACATTCACATTTTTTGATTAAAACTAAATTACAAATGTTGAATTATTAAAACTTAAATTGATTTAATTGGTTTTGTTTAATTGCTACAATTGACTGACTAGAATTATTTAGACACAATATGTTTTTTTAAATAACAATGTGAATTACCAATGTAGAATTATTAATAAAACTCAAATTCTTTGTAAACATTTTGCTAATAAATTTAATGTGAACACTTATTTCAAGTTTATATGGTTAGAGCAAATGTGGAATTTTGTTGATACAAAACAATGGAAAAGTGGAACACTGTATGACACATACAATCAGATAAACAAGACCTAATAATCAAATAAAATTGAACAATGGTGTTTAAGTAGAGAAAAGCCATGTAAATGTATGCATTCATATAAAGCAAGTAAGAGTGAAAAAACATGGAAAAGTTGATAAAAGATGAATCATTCTACAAGTGTACAACCCAAAAAAAACATGGAAAGTTGAGAAAAGATGCATCAGTCAGCAAATGTGTACAACCTGAAAAAAAATCATGCAAACCAATGAGAAGTGTAAAGAAAAGATCACTGTGTAAAATCTAATATATAATAATTTTTTTATATAGAAAATGCATGTGTATATACATTTTATTAATATCATTGCATGTAAAAATTGTAGGAATATAAATTTTCAGTTCTATACATAAACCATGTTTTACTCTTTCTGAAAATGTAGGTTGCTTTTATTATGTATTATGCCTTTAACTATAGTGAATATTTTTCCCTGATTTGCGAAAAATGAATTAAATGCATGGAATTTTTTACAATGGAATAGCGCATTTTGAAAAAAAAATGTTGACTTTTTTTGTAAGTTTTCCTGAAAAATGACATAAACACTGTATGTGTAAGCTTTTCAAAATTATGGAAAATTGATTATCAAAACACTGTGTGTGATAGTGTTAATCAACAAAATGTAATGTTGATAATGGAGTATATTAACAAAAATGGTGTGTAGCATTTACATGTAGTATAATATTGATAATGAAATAAACATTGTATGTGGCAATGGTTAATCAATTGAAGCATATTAAATTTTTTGAAGTGTGTAATAACACATAGGTGTAACATTTGTAAATAATGTGAGATACCAACCAAAATCATGTAATGTCACTATAGCCAACATTATGCAAATGTAAACTAAATAGGCCCCAACATGTAAATGGATCACCACAAAAATCAATCATCATGTAAATTTCATGAATCATTGCAAAATCACCCTCAGAAACATTAATAAGTCAGAAATTTCATTGAAGCAAGATGGCATTGCAAAACCCCAGTCAATATCTGCAAATCTTCAGAGACACTATTGCATATTTAAGTCACACCATTCCCCAAATGTAGTAATTGAGTTTTTTCAATGCCTTACCTCAATATATGATATTGAAATGGAAAATATAAATGATGCACATTTGAATCAGAGATACTTGGCACTCACCCAAGTAATGTGATATGTGTATCTAGCAGCAATGAAAGTATTAATGTAATATCCACTACCAGGCATTATTACTGTTTATCCTTTGTTAATTTATAACATTGGTTGTATAATAGAGGGTAGGGATTTACTAACTTAACACTGCTTTAGCCTCTATGCATTTTGTTAACTTAACTTAATGAGATTTAACTATTCACTATTTAGGTGACAAAGCCATGCAATGTCTCCTCCAATGATTGATAGTGGGCATCTGCCTGAAGCTGGTCTCCACATCCAGTTTCACTTGTTCACAGAGGACCCACTTGGTTGAGTTCCACCTCTCAGCTCATCAATGTAACTTATGTGTACCCTATCCTAGCTCAGTGTATACTCAAGACAAGGCACAATTCGAATTAGACTCTTTTTGTAGAAGTGTTTCATGTTATTGCAAATGAACTTGTTACTAGCTACTCTGTTAGTATTACATGTATCCATTACTGAAATATATTGGATTTAATAAATAGTTTAATTATAAGCAGCTTCCTAACTTACATTTAATAATTACTACATGTTTGGTACAATTATCAGTCACATTATTATAGTCAATAATTAGGATCTAAAATAATATAGATATAATTAATAGGTTTTGGCTATCCAATTGTATTTCGAATTTATTATGATTGATACATGTAGTGAATGATCAATAGTAAACTAAATTAGAATAAAACCCCCATACCTAACATAAGTGCACTTTGGTGATCTGGGACAAAGACCCTAGAATCAATCTCATGATTGACCCAGACAACTACTAAACACAAATCATTTAGCTTGACATTGTATTAAATATCCAAACTTTATTAAAGAAACAAAATATTATTATTAATGCCTATGCTTACTGCCTCATTCATGATTATTTTAAGCATTCCCTCAATAAAATTTGTATTGCCAGTTTTAAGAATGTAGACTTCGGAAAAACGTAAAACATTGCATTGTGCAAAATGGATTTTTACAAAGTTCTTAATAAGGCAAACAGTTATAGCTCTATAATTCTCAAGGTGAACTAGTTGAATTGCGATGGTGAGCATTAAATTATATTAAATAGAATCTGTTATGCAATCACCATAAAAAGTCTATTAGTATTGAAAGCATTGTTTGTCGATACATGAATTCATAGAACCTTTCAATATTAACTCAATATCTTGTTTCAATTTTTTGCACGATTATTTCATGTTTGCAATTTTGGTTGAAAATTGCGCCACATTGTGAATTATATTCATGTTGCATTAATTATATTTATGAGCATGGTCCAGATATATAAAAGTATGTCGATAATGCGTTAAGGTTTCGCTAAAACAACATATTCGTTACAATTTTTAAATTTTTCAGAATTTGCGAGACGTTTTTGCATTAAATGTTCATATTTTTAATGAAACATCGATAAGCCCTGACGTTTTGGCGAAAGAATATAGGTGAGAAACGAAAAGATTCTCTCGGAAACCTCAAGAACATAAAGCAATTCCCAGAATTTGATTCAATTTGGATTTTTATATAAAACGTAGTTTAATCTTTTTCTTATTCCTTTTGATGCTTTTAAAATTTTCAAAATTTGCAGCAACCAGTGTTAGTTGACACTCTAGTAAAGGCTGTTTTTTATTCAGCAGTGTTTAGTCATTCTAGATTTGATTCTTTTGTTGGGCTGTTGTTTTAAAAGGATGTTGTCGTAATTTTAAACCTACATTCCTTCCAGGTTTTGGTTTTTCGATATGGGTATTTGACGTTGGTTATCATGACACACTGAACTCTGCAAAAGTAATGAGACGTCAACAAACTAATGGATATATTATCTTTCAAGAACATACAATGGCATTAAATTGTAAGAAATGTTATACAACATCATGTTTAAATGTCCTGAAGTCAATATCACGTGTTTCTCTAGAAGTGTGACAAAAAGCTCAATCTTGCTGCAATATCTCCTCACTTCCCATAAGAGGCAACAAGTAGCAACTTAGTAGGTCCATTTAGCGACGGTTATTGAGGATACCATCTATGCTAACTAGATTTCGTTGACCGGATGACCAAATGCAACTCCACAGCATCAAGCTCTTTCCGCCAATACTTTCGCACGCAACTGTACAGTCAGCTGAACATGCTTGATAAATTACCGTATTAAATTTTGCATTGTATATCTAAATGTTAATCCTGGTAAACTCCACTGACTTTCGATACTGGCATTCTCCCTGAATTATATTACTTTGACTATACATCGAGGTCAAGCAATACAATATTGTAAACAATAAATACCATTATCTAACTATTAAAATAAAAAATGAGAAACTTCTTCGAATTATTGCAATATTATGTAAATTTTGTCGAAAATGCGTTAAAATTGCTTAATTGCGTAAAAACTGACAAAAGCTAAATTTTCGTGATAAATTGCGTAATGGTGAACGCAATTTCATTCCACCTCTTTTATTAAATTTTCAAGTAATTGATCTGTCCCCAAAAAGTTCATTGTTTTATAATACATATTCTTTCTCTGTCACATTAAATTATTCAACGTAACATGCACAAAAACACTCAAAAGCTTGGTTATTCAAATAATTGCTTACAAATATATTTTTGTTGTAAGTCAAATGTATATATTTTTAGGCCATTTCGTCCTGTAAATTTACTATTTAAGAACTTTAGTATCCTCTGATTTAAACTAAGTATTTTAATCTCACCTCCGTCTTGAGAGTAACCGTTTATTTTAAATTTTTGTCTTGAATTCATTACAATTTATTAAAACTGTCCAGAAATATGGCAGAGAAATTACTGTTTTCGATCTTAATAGATTCTTGCTTTCACTGTTTGTTTTCATTTACAGAAACTTTTTTCGAATTTTTCGCTGAGATCATCTTAATTTTCTATGTATTGTTTCAATATCAAGTTTTAACTTCAATAAGCAATTACTTTATCTAGTACTTTTTAGTCTACCATTAATGTTTGCATCACTGGCGCGGCTGGTCAAATTGGTTATTCTTTGATCTACATGGTGTGTCATGGGGATGTTTTTGGTTCTGAGCAGGTATTAATGCTTTCTAAGATGCAGTTAAATTGTTTTTAGCGAATAAATTTGTTTTTATTGGATATTAAACCAATGATGGACGTTCTAAATGGTGTTGTAATGGAAATTACGGATTGTGCATTTTCTTTGGTTAATTGTAAGTGTTTATGTGCTGAATATTAACTTAATAATATTTTTAGTAGAGTAGGTCATTGATTAACGAGCTTTTTAAATTGGTTATCTTTTAAAATATTCTTAAGAGCTTTGTTAGCCTTCACACCCAACATACATATTTACTTACACTGTCAGTCTATCTGCTATTTCCTATACATACATTTTTCAAAATCAGATATGTACACAAAATTCGAATTTGTCTTAATTATAATAAGAGTAAAAGCAAATTTATTGCTTTAAAGAAATACAAAACGAAAAACTACTTGTATTTACAAAATAATATAATATAAATGTGTGTGTGCTTGCGTATGCTTGGCTTTCTAGCACTAAACGAAATTTTCGAATGAGTATAGTGCATTATCAGTAAAAATGCATTCTCTATTAAAGAGAAATCTAATTTTCTTCTGAATTTCGATTTGAATTTCATGATTTAAGTTATTCCAGACCATTAGAGATTTTATCTAAACTTAAATGAAATTCTAAGCTTTAGAATGAAATTGACCAAATTTAAATTTATATAATATTGATTGCATTTGAATTTATTATGAGTAATTAGGAATAATATTTTTGTAATCGATAGTTGTATGCAGTGTTTAAGAGACCCATTGAACATTTTGGACAGAAGGACACGATATTTCGAATTATTTTTGTAAAAAGAAATGAGCCGTATTGAAAGTGTGATAGCAGACCATATTTAATAATTTTTTGTGATATGTATTTGAATATTTCGAAGATGATAAAATTGTTCGAAATTTAAGTCATTGTCAATTTCAATACCTAAATAACTGATAGATTCCCTTTATTTTATTGGTACATGATTTATATTAATCTCTATGCGTTTTTGTTTTTTCAATATTTACTTTCAATTGATTATTTGAGAAATATTTTGTTCAATTTTCGATGTCATTTTGGCCAGCATTTATATGTATATATACGACAGGTATCATCTCCATATTGATAAATGTTAATATTTTTTGCTTGTTCAGTATTGTCATTCACGTAGATTGAAAATAGGATGGGACCAAGAATTATTACCTGCGTGCAGCCGCTATCCATTATAATGTATCTTGATTTTTTACTATTGTATAAATTGTTGTCGATTTTTAAGGAAGTTCATTCTTATTTTAATAGATTTGTTATCAAAATTATACTACATTATTTTGTCTTTCAATTTATTTATTGAAAAAAAATTTGAGTTAAAGGTTTTTTCTTAAATCAAGAACTGCAACGCAACTATATTTATTAAGGGCTAAATTAAATTTTATTTATTCTGATATTGATAAAATTGCATCTGAAGTGTAATAACCATTACCAAACCCAAATTGTTTTTTCGAAAGAATATTTTCAAATATCAAATATGCATTTATTTGATTATTTAACATTTTTTCAAATAATTTAATTATTTTAATAACAACTGCTAAATTTAAATAATTATCTTTCTACTTTCTTTATTTAGCTTTGTATTTTAATTCTTCATAAATGCATTTAGCTGTTGTTGCCACAGCCGACCCAAATGAAGCCTTCAATGATTGTGATGCAGCATTTTTGGTAGGAGCAATGCCGAGACGTGAAGGCATGGAGCGAAAAGACTTGCTTAAGGCTAATAAAAATATCTTTGTAGCCCAGGGCAAAGCATTGGATACTGTCGCCAAAAAATCTGTTAAGGTAATTTGTCTCGTAAATAACTAATCTTTTTTTACAATGAAGCAATGCGAAATTTATCTGAGAAATTCGTTGTGTTTACCGGCATATGTATTGCTTTCTTGAGCAAAAAATTTGCGAGATAAGGTGCGTGAAATGTACTTGACGTATTGACAATAGATGATAATGTTTTCATTCAAATATTAATGAGCATTTCACAATAGTTTCATTATCTAATGAATCATTGGCATTACACCATTTTATTTCAAGTGATAATTATCTTTTCGCCCACGATATCACTGAAGAAAATGTTCCAAATACCATTATTTGATTTGTTTTACAGCTAAGCATTATTCTTTCATTAATCTATTAATGTTAGAAATGATACATTTTATTATCGTTCATCTTAGGTTCTTGTTGTTGGAAATCCAGCTAATACCAATGCTCTAATTTGTCTCAAGAATGCACCATCGATTGACCCTTCCAATTTTTCTGCCATGACACGTCTTGATCAAAATCGAGCCACTGCAAACATCGCTGGCCGATTGGGAGTTGCAAATAGTGATGTGAGCAATGTAGTTATTTGGGGCAATCATTCTTCAACTCAGTTCCCCGATGTTTCACATGCAGTAGTTGCTGGTAAATCAGTGTACGATTTTTACAATTCTTTAGTGTGCGATTTTATGTAGAAAAATTTTGACAAATTTCATGTTTTGAAATTTTCTTTTAACAGGCAAGTGTAATGCAAAAATGTTATATGCAATACCTAAACGCTTAAAAGCGTTTGTGAAACAAACTGATGATGCTCAATAATTTGCAATGCCTGAATGACTGGTTTTCCCTTAATCAAATTATCGTCAAGAATTTGCAAATTCCTATTTTAGGTATCAGGAAGTTAACAATGATGATTATTTGCAGAATGAATTTGTGAAAACAATTCAAACTAGAGGTGCTGCTGTTATTAAAGCGAGAAAGCTTTCCAGTGCAATGAGTGCCGCCAAGGCCGCTTGTGATCATATGAGGGATTGGTGGGGAACAACACCGGTAAATCTGCCTGAAGTGTTTAAATATGTTCCCTTTGTTATATTTAATTTTACAGTATTTTTATAAACTTAATTTAGGCAGGTAAGTTTGTCTCGATGGCCGTTCTCTCAAATGGTAAACATTATGGAATTCCTGAAGGTATTGTGTATAGTTTTCCTGTAAGAATGGTCAGCGGTTCTTGGTCTATTGTTGAAGTAAGTATTCCGTTATATTTATATAATTATGAGTTTTGCCTAATAAGAATATACATTTTGTAATTTAGATGTTTATCTAAATTAGGTCTATATTTTGCGACGCAAATATGCGTTAAATATTCATTATACATCATCCCTTCATTGGTAGTATACATTTTTCAATCGATGAGGTACAATTCAACATACTGTTTCACTTCGCATATACTTTAGCCTTCATGTATCCCCATAAGAATTCACATGGAGTGAGATCAGGATATCTCGGGCTACATTCACTAGACCTTCAATCCATCTCTCACTAAAATGACTGTTTAAAGCTTTGCCATTTGTTTTTCCAACAGTATATTGTTGATTTGATTTTTTTATAAGTTAAAATCATTTTATGATTCACTTGCATTTTCAAACTAATATTTACTACTTTTCAATATTGATAAAATAAATCGGTCAAGGATTCTGGGCCCTTTCAATGCACCAGTATTTATTTAATTTTCAATGCTGTTGAAGCATTGCAACGGATTATCGCAGTTGCATTTGTAATATATTTATTTCAATTCTTGAAAATATTTTAAAAACCTTATTTTTTTAAAAATATTTCATATATTAGGGACTGCCTATTTCTGAATTCGCCCGAGGGAAGATGGACATAAGTGCAAATGAACTCCAAGAAGAGGCTACTCAAGCATTTAGTGATTAATATTCAATACCTATCTATATTTAATAAGGTGTAATAAATTATATATTTAGTTATTTTTAATTTTGTTAATTTATTTAAATATGAGGTTTACGTTTTAAAATTCTTTCAGCCTATATTTTAACAAGGCTGGCATTTACATATAATGTTTTTAAGTGTATTTTACTAAGTCTGTTATTAAATGACATTCAAGTTTCATCAGTATGTCCAAATGTTTCATTTGATTTTTAAGCAAAAAATATATTAACAATCTAGTCGTCCGTTTTCATTTAAGATGGGAAGAACAATTTTTTTACATTTCAGTATCAGTTTTAGTTTAGCTTAACATATAGTGAAATTTTGAAGTATTTTTAATATTTACAGAATCATTTTTAAGTACCTGCACGTATATGTACTTAGTTCACAAAGTTATTAAGATATTAAAATGCAGTTATAAAATACAAATTATTTCAATCAAAGTGGATACCATAACAGGAGGTTTTATTTCCTTACTCTACGCTGAGAAATATTTCGTAGATTTCGTTTATGTTATATTTTCATGTTCATATTGCTACATATGGTTTTAGTTTAAAATGTAAAATACAAATTTTCCAGTTTCTCAACTTTGCAATCCTTTTGCTGTTATCAGCTTCGATATTTTCTTAAATAGTTATTAGATACAATAGAAAAAAATCGTAAATAGGCTCCACGATTGTATGGATAGGAGCAGGGGCGTACGCTGGGGTTTTTGACGGTTTGGATAATGTTAAAACACGCTACATGATAGGAGACAATGAAATTGTTTTTAAGCATAATTAAAGGAAAGCAATGTATTTTTAAAGAAGCTTTTTAAAACTAAACAGGAACTTCGATGCGAATACAAAAAACAAGAATACATGGAAAAAATGCAGTAGTAAAAATGGCACCAAGTCGTCTGATTGTATTGACTATATTAATAATAATGGATTTTACCTTTAAAGTGTATAACAATACAAAAACAAAATAATGAGAATACTAGAGGAAGTAAGGTTTTTTGTGACATTGCACAATGGAAAGAGATTACATTTACATAAGATTCCAGAAGAAATCAAAGAGTTTAAAAGAAAAGTTAGGATATTAGATTTAAATTTAAAAAGACATGCCCAACGATCAATATCTAGATTTTGAAATATGAAATTAACTAGAGGAATTATACGAAAAAAAGCAGTTATGGGATGATTTTGATTTAATAAAGGAGATTTAAAAGATAGATATTTGGATGAACGAGAATTAAAGGTGCTTGAGGAAAATGATATTCATTAACATCAAAGTCCTAGCTTTCAATAAGTAATTTGTTAAGAAAAATAAGATCAAGTTATTTTAAGTAAAGATTTATTGGAAGAAGTTTGGCTTGAAAAAGAAAAATTTCAAAAGAGGAATTTGAAGAGTAGACACAACGAAGAGCACGATGTAGTATAAGGTCAATTAAGGCAGAAGAAGAATCAAGATGCCAGCACTATGAAGCATCTAATTATATAATTCTCGATACTTTGTAAATATTTTGAACATTGTACCAAATGAAAAAGTTGATCATCCAATCTACAAGTTGATAAAGAGCGAGAAATTTAAAGTTATTGCTAAATGAGTCATGATAATAAATTAATATTCATGAGTTTCCAAATATAAAATATAATTGATACGTTAAGACACCCTCTATCAATGTGCTTTGTTGATTTACTTGTGGTTGTAACTATTTTTATCAATGACCGTTTTTGATGTGTTGTTGAAGGGATTGAAAGATATTGAAAGAGTGTGAACACAAATTATATGCCAAAATCCGTGAATTTTATTTGCTGTTTTAAACAGCACTTGGTTGCTGTTTGCTGTAACAGCTTGCAGCTGTTAACAGCAGTGCTGTTGGGAGCTTTGCGTATGAGTGAAACAAATATTCCAAGCCAAACATTCCTTATTGTAACTTTTGATTCGTAAAAATTGGATGATTAAATGTTTGAAACTTACAAAAAAAGAACATTAGTCACATGAAAAACGAAAACATTGCTGCATGGTGTTATTAATCATCTACACTAAAACTTAAGTTCCACTTGCTTTCAAAAGTTAAACTGCAGCAGTATTAAAATCTCTGTAGATGCAAACGAGGTCAGAGGCACAATAGCGATATTCAAAGGAAACTTATTAAATTCTTATCTAGAAAAGGGAAATGTGTGAAACCAGAGAAAATGGGGCGGGCAGGGTTTGAGCAATGCCGTGCTGGGCTTGATCCGAAGCAAGTAAAAAATGGGTCGACATTTAAACAGTGAATATAAGTAAACGTAGATACAGTGAATGCTACATAAGGTATGAACCATGTTGAAACATTTTGAAGTTTTACATTAGCATTATGCAATCTTCTAAATATAATCTTAAAATCTTCAATTTCAGTGTGTACATTTTACTAAAAGTTTTTTACCTAGCAATTTTTGGAGTAGGAAACGGAAAATTTTGAGAAAATTTTTTTAACAATTATAAAAATGGACCAGGTTGTCATTAATTTAAATTGACGGGTAAGATTCGAGCGGAGTATAGAGGTTTCTGAACCTGAATATTCGGCCCATTTCAGCCTCTGGGTTTCAGTTTTTGGAAGCCCTGCAAAATGGTGTATGGCAGGAGGCCATTGCTGTAAAATTCGAGGCAATTTCTTCAAACCTCAATTTTAATACAGACGCAGGGATGGAATCCAAACAAATATTTTAAGATCCGATCAGAATTTTTAAAAGAATATTGGTTTTGGATCCGACATTAAATAAGTATTTTAACAATAAATAAACATGGACTTAAAAAATATTTGTTTTTTCAAATGTGAATAGAAAATTCTAAGTGCTTCAACGTTTGAGATCAAAATGGACCTATACAATAGTGCATGCTAATCAACTTATTTGTAAGCTTTGTAGCAATTAATTCCTAAAATTGTTATCAACTGTAATCATAATATATTTATAGAGTTTAAATTGTTGAGTTTCTTATTGTATTCCCTCCTGTATTAATTTTATTATGTCCAAATCCAAAATTTATTTTGTAATGTCACAATGACTTGAACTTGTTTTAAATAACAAGATAAATTTACTTCAAAATTACAGCTATGGCGATGAAAACAAAAATAGTACAAATAATGGCAATTTAAAGAACAATGCAAAAATTTATATTGCAAGACATCAAAAAATTGTTGTAGAATCTATTAAAATCGGTAATAGAAAAGTTAATTTTTCAAACAAAATTTGAGTTAAAATTTAAATTTTGAATTTTATTCAAATCGCATAATAAATTGGATTAAAGATTTCAAATACCCTACAATTGGCATGCCGAAAGGTATGGTTCCATAAATATTTGAATTCGTGACTATAATAATCACGAATCTTTTGAAGACTAAGTTTATCTGGGTATTATTAGTTGCCTATAATGCAATTTATATGAGATTTTTAGATTGAAGGGCATCCCAAATTACATTACTATCATTACATTTTTTGTTGTTTTGCAAAAGCTAAGGGATTCCACGTGCTTCTTTGCGTTTCATAATAGAAATACATTTTAGGTAGTCTTTTTCAGAATTCTGCTCTTCCATTTGCAAGTTTATACAAACAAATGTTTTTGGTTGTTTTACAATTTTTTCGTTATGTGATAGCTAACATGAATCTCATTTTCAGATTTAAAGTATTCGTCACCAATTTTATAAGTTGTTGGAAAGAATAACACGGAACCTGTTGTATGAACAATGAAATTCAATTTCAAAATTTCGCTTAGATTGAGATTATTAACAACTTTAAGTGAGATTCAATGTAAAAAATGTGCGTAATGTATAAACTGTACAAAGACACAATTTTTAAAAATGTTTGGATCCGAAGCAGATTCGAATTTTTCTCAAAGTGGAAATCCGATCCTTATCTGATCCGAACCGAACCTATTCGGGATTCGATGCTTTTCCATCTTTGTAACAGACGAGATTTTATAAACTACATTTTCACTTCTAGCAATGATTTAGTTAGTGAAATCCCAAATTTCAAAATTATCATTATTGTAGAGCTATTCAACGTGTACCAAATGGTATACAAGCTGTCGATAACATAAAACTCAGGGAGTAATACTTTTGCAATTCATTTTGTGATATTATTAAGAAATAGAGCCATGATAATAGCTTCAATAAATGTCAACATATGTTTGGTTGTGGAAATTTTACAATTTTTCTGAGTTGTGATTCAAAATTTTGTTGATTTTCTAGTTCAGAAAATGTATTGTAATTTTTCTAGACTAAATTTTGTTTCTAACCTACCGGGGGTAAAAAAAACAGCATTAGAATGAGGAAAAAATAGGGATTATTAAAAACATATCGCCGTAATTTAAGTGTAAAATAAATAATTTACAAAATAATAGAAAAGCTCACTATTTCAGAAATTGTATGATGCTTAAGTCGGTTTGTGTTTGTAGCAGCGTCGGCGTTAGAAAATTATGCATAACGTTGGCGTGACCTGTGGTAATATATTGAAGAGCTGATAGGGCTTCATGGACTGGGTGGTGATTAAACAGCTTACTGATTTACAATTGATTTATTGAACAAGCCA
This sequence comes from Hofstenia miamia, assembly GCA_900660155.1. Classification (NCBI taxonomy): domain Eukaryota; kingdom Metazoa; phylum Xenacoelomorpha; order Acoela; family Hofsteniidae; genus Hofstenia; species Hofstenia miamia. Next base: position 2,870,794 of record CABFPE010000005.1, on the reverse strand, counting down.
GAGTTGGAATCGGGTACAAAATTTGGAACCGATTTTTTAAACATGTACCCGAAACCGAATGTACCCTAGATTTCCTAAAATGCACTGCATCTTATACGAATCCTACCCGAAATGCCAAACGGCAAAGTGATTTTCAAAATTTCAAACAAATGATAATGTATTGTTTTCCTTTCAGACATTTAATGCACTGCTTATAATATTACAGGCCGCTCTTCGGTTGTTTCCTGATAGGAACAGAAATCTAATGAATATTAGAAATAATGTCAAAGGAACTGATTCTTACTATTTTTGTAAATACAAACAATAACAATCCTTTAAATGTCAAAAGATGAATCAACATGAAACCGGTTGAGATAGATATGGATATTTTAAAACAATTATCTGAAAACATCACTGTCTGTATATGATAAAATACCAGTTAAAACCTTGGTTTTTTGAAATTTATAAAAATACGATTCGGGAAATGGTCTCACATACATTAGCAGCGTCTACCATTTCAATAAATTAAGGTAAAAAAGTGAATTCGTATTCTAAAAATATATAATTATATAAATAGAATATTATTTGTTGACATTGCGGTAAGGTTTTTGATATTTTGGAACGTAATAATCCATGAAATTCTTAGCTGCGAATCAACTGAACAAAAACACAGTGTCGGTAGCCACTTAATTAACGTGGCACGATTCATGTAATCATCTAATTAGACCCAAAGCTTTCACTTGCAATAAAATTACACATTGTTAACTATAGTTATACAATATTATACAAGCTAAGTATAAGTTCGCTATTGCTATTTTGAATGCGCCAGCATTAATGTCAACTGTTAATTATAATTGCAGCTATGCTAATAAAGACCTGTTTCCAAAAAAACTTAGCATGCAAACGGCATGAATAAATGAATAAATAATTATTGAATTAAGTCTTTCTTAGGGCACTTTGAAGTAGCAGGGTTTTTTCCGGAACATATGGGCTTACCCGAAACCGTACCCGATTTTGTACCCGAAACCGAACTGAACCGTCATTTCTGCCAAACCGATTTCAACTCCGAAACAAGCTCCATCCAGGTATAAAAGAAGAACCAATAAGTTTCATTAAAGAAAAAAATTAAATAATTGGGCAAATCATGGAACAACAAGTAAATAAAATATAACAAACCTAATGAAAAATCAAAAACAAACAACTTAATTGCTGAACGCCATTAAACTTTCGAAGCCAAGATAATCATAATGTTTGCTACAACCAATCACTATTTGTAAAAACATAGAATTCATAAATAATAAATTTTAGTGACTATGTGTAAGTGGAGACTACCTTCACAACTATGACACCGGATGTGTTTGAAATGACTCTTTCTCAATCTCATGTAATATATCAGAATTCATTTCATATAAATAAAGAAAATTGAGCATCGCTTTTATCTCTATTTTCAAGAACATAGTGAACATACACTACATTTGTAATATGCTATTATTTATGTTGCAAAAATATGCCTGGCTAGCCAATATTACTGAATAATTTAAATTAAGTAGTTTACACTTTTTTCTACATTACTGCACTTCTAGTAGTTCTTACTTTTGCACACATTATAATTTTAGTCCAAAATGTTCTATTATAAAATTTTCTTGCAAATGTTGTTTACAAACAACATAAAATAAGATAAGATATTCTTTATTCAAATAAATATTAACTGGTAATTTATCTGAATAGCGCAACAAATTTACAAACATTATGCAAATACTACAATCGAACAAAACCATGTATTCAATAAATCTACCAGGCTAGGATTAAATTTTTATAAGATTTCAATAATGTGATACTGTATAATGATTAATCGAGAATTTGTATGCTAGCCATGTGCTTTTCAAAAGCTTGCAGTGTGTTAATGAATGATTGCTTCAAAACATTTTTTTATGTTTAGCGCAAGTAAAGTGTCTTGATATGGAATGTTTCTTATGAACAAAACCAGGCATTGAAATAGTATTATAAGGCGGTGATTTTTTATGAGCCTAAAAAGGTTTACCATTGTGTTCAATATAATTAACTGTCTTAGGTTTGAAAAAGAATAGACATAGAAATAAAGTTCTTGTTTGAAACATTTAGAACCTATTTTAATTGGATATCGAGTTTTCTATGAAAAACATATTTTAGATCAGTAAATAATATATTTGCATAACTTAGATAACTCATAATTAATGATTGGAAAAATTGGATTATGGCGCATGCTGGTAATTTCATTACTATCATGTACATAATTCTTATACCAATAGCCATTTTTTGTTCTATGACATTAATGTGAAATGCAACATTCAGGTTCAACTCAAAATATACTTCTAAATACTTAAAATTGCCTACAGTTGGAACCTTAATATTATTAAGGTTCAGATTTACTGCTGAAACATCGTAATGAGATGTAGTGTCCTTTCATTTATGAGTAACTTATACATGTTAAAATTTGCTGAAAATTTGTTCTAATTATGTGCAACATTCAATTGATAAATACATCGATTTATTATCGTTGAATACGTAAATATCATTCGCATATTGAATTAAATTACAGTCAGTTATCGCATGTAGGTCGTTTACCTATATACTGAAAAGAAGGGTCTAAAAATTTCAGCTGAAGAACACCATTGCTAACAGGTAGCCAATCAGAAAATACATTATTTACTTTGACTCTCTGAAATCTATGTTTCAAGTAGCTAGTCATCAAATTTCTGCTACTGCTAGATAATCCCATATTGGATAATTTATTAATATGTTATAATCAATACAATCGAAAGCTTTAGACAGATTTATGCAGGCAATAGCTACGAATTTATTTGCATCCAATAATGATCTCCATTTTTCTGTTGCATTTAATAAGCATCAGTAGTTGAAAATTCTTTACGAAATCCAAATTGAGATTTGATAGTAGGCTGTACTTATTGAGATGTTCCGTTATTTTGCCATGTATTGGAGAAGTAATTGAAATTGGTTGATAATTCCTGGCATGAGACAGATCGTTTTTCTTAAAAATAGGAGTGATATGAGCAAGTTTTAAATAATCCGGAAAGTAATTATTTTTTATACATTCTCTAAATATGAAATTTAGGGGAATTTCTATAATACCTGCAATGATTTTAAGTGCGCACGAAAGAATTATAGAAAGCCCGCTTGATTTGTTAGGGTAAAGCTGTATAATTGCTTTAAAGTTTCAAAACTTATTGTAAAACTGAAACAAAATTCAGGGTTAAAGAAATTTGACGATTTGCTTTCAGACTTAACGATGGGGTTATTTGAATGTTTCTAGATTAATAAAAGTCTTGTGTAATTCGTTAGAAATTTCACAATCATCAGTAATAATTTTTCCGTATGAATTCTTAATAGCATCAATAGACTTTGATTTAGGTTTCTTAATATTACTGATGTCGTGAATTACCTTTTATTTTGCTTTTTGATTTGACAGACAAGCATGTTCATTTCTAATGTATTGTTTGTACGCCCTTTAATTTTGAATGTTGGAGACATTTTTCTATCTTTTTTATACGAGTTAAGGAATTCTTAAAATTTCTCTATGCCATATTTTTTATACAAATCAAAGCTTTACACTTTTCCGTTATTCAAGGTTTATTATATGAAGATTTGTTTAGAATTTCGCCTGAGAATTTTATTAATCATTACTTTCTATTCAGGACAAAATTTGTTGAGGTAAAATTCAAAATTTCAAAAAATTAGTCAATATTATAATTGAATTTGTTGCAAAATATACTGGAAGCCAATTTTTTAAGGGAATGCCAATTTAAATTTATTTATATTATCAGTAGCCTTTTCACTGTTTTTTTAGTTTTTACTAGATGAATCACATCTAGAAAACTCGACAGATGTAATGTAGTGGATAGAAAAAGGGCATTTGGATGAATAAAAATTATAAAGACAGTATTTGTTTCAGAAAGCACAATGTATTCAATTAATGTGCTACCCAAAAATGTTATTCTAGTCGTCAAAGTTTCATTAGTCAATTTTAAATTGGATATATTTAAAAGTAGGTCAATTTGCACAGTTTATTAGTGTTAAAATAATTCAGGTTCCAGTCTGCAAGCAGCATTAAATCTTTATTTTCAGAACAAACAAAAGACAATTTATCTTATAATTGCTCATTGAACTGATTAGTGAATTCTTGTTAAGACAATAAAATGCATTTACCGGCTGTTTTTTAAATTGCGAATTTTTAATTGGATTATTAATTTCTCCCTATAGACTTTCGAAATTTAACCCTAGATTATTCTTGATAACATTGCGTAGCTTAGGATTAAATGATATTATTCAAACGTTAAAATCGGATCTGGATTAGTTTCAATACCGTATACAGTTAATAAGAAGAAATATATAATAGTGGTTATTAATTTTTTCATTGCTGATATGAATAGAAGGATTACAGACATAATGAAAGAAAGGCATTGGCAAAGGTGTTAAGAGTAGAAATTAGATAAATAACGGTAAATAGATGCAATTTTGATGTGAACTTTGAATTTAGGGTTATAGTAGTTTTTCCTTAGCCTTGGTGTTTTCACCAAAAATATAAAAAATTCCCACAGCATAGATAACAAGTTTCTTACCTATTTTAACTTCGATGTCTTTTTTCTAGAAAACGTACCAACATATTGTAACTTTGTAAATAGTGTAAGAAGTATTAGTAATTCAACAAATATCAGTTCAAAGAACCCACCATTTTTAATTTTCGATTAACATGTATCTCGATATGTAATTCTTATTAAATGTTAATTATAATATGATTAAAATTACCATAAAATTAGCTTTTTTCTATGCAAGTTATGAACCTCTACAAAGAATTTAATTTCCGAATTCGTCAAAAATATAAACACTTTAAAAATGAATTGCTTTAATGTAATGTTTTTTGTTAACCGCATAAACTCTTGTAGGCCCAGCATAATACTCTCAGGCCTGTGAGAATCTTTAGGTATAGATGACTATTTTCAAAACTAGTAATTGAAAAATAGAAACAAGCAAAAACTGACGTCCTCAATTTATTGTCTTTTGAGTTTCATAAGGTATGAAAATGTTATGCAAACTTATTATGTCTTACGGATTTTAATAAACTTAGTGAAAGTCTTTTTCTAAAGTAAGTTTATTCAGTTCATTTATGGAATTATTGTAATCACAATATTGCATGTTTTCTAAAAAATATAAAATTGAAAGACTTTCGATAAATATTTACTACAAAACAAGAAAAATTTAAAGAAAATTGCAAAAAATATTTATTTCCAATTGAAGTAAATTAAGTAGTTCTTTAACTAGTAAAATCTGAAGTCTATTCATGTAATCACCAAAAGTCGAATGTATTTGACGATGCAAAAAATAACAGAGGTAAACTTTGAAACGGTTGCTGCAATTTATTCATTTAAAATACTTTTTTATTCAAAATCTGATCTACACATTGTCAAAAATACAATTCACAAAGAAATTTTATTGCATTAATATTGACACAAATCTTCACAATTTTTTTTACCTTCGTAAACGTACTCGGCATGTTTGTCATGGCTAAGCCCTATTTAGCCCGAAAACGTTACCAAGTGCTACCTCAAGGATAGTAAAACAAAAAAAATATCAGGAAAATCTTGGCTGGGATTAAAGTTTCATAATATTAATTAAACTACGTCAAGTAACTAATTACACTAAAATGATGCCCCCGACCTATGCATGTTTAACTGTAATGTAAATATCTTTTTGTACATTTTGTGAGGATATTTGTGAAATAATTAGCTATATAGTTGCCAAGCACGAATCAAATATAGACTTTCTAATATTTTTATTCTTAAATGTCTTCGGAGAAAATTCGGAGAAAAGTTTACTTCGTGGTCACAATATTTTGCAATAGTCACTAAAAGGGGATGCTTACCTATATCTGATAAATGTACAATGAGCAGAAAATGCTATGAAAATGACGAGTGTGAAAGAATGCTGGTGAGTTTAATACAGAAAAGAAATCTGCATCAGGATGTAAAACAAATCCTAATTCAATAGACCCATTTAAATTCACTATTTGTTGTTACAGCCATTGTAATAATAATAATAATATCATATTTCAATTTATATAGCACCATTTTTATCTACAAATTTGAAAGGTACTTTAAATGATTGAACTAGTAATAATATTCTCTGAAAAGAGCTGTCTTGAGAATTCGATGAATTTTTTCTAAATTTGCCTCTCCTCTTACTTGGTCGGATAATTGATGATTGATGATATACATACCACTGCTGATGATTGAAAACTTTAGTCAAACATAATTGAAGTATATTTTTTTCAGGTTGCTTTCCTTCAATATATTCATTTGCTGATGTCAATAGTTTCAGCATTCATATCAATTGAATAATAGTTGAAAAACGCTCACATGAAATTTCATTTATTTAGTACTACAGAGCATTGTTTAGAAAATCGCGCATACCTTTTGTAGTTATGTGCTTTGCAACATTGATTGATGTATTTATTAGATATTTATTCTCCCAAGATTTTGTATATGCTGGATATATATTTCTAATATATTGCTTTCTTTTTTGGACAGAAATTGTTTAGCTTATTAAATTTGAAAAATTTACTTTGGTAACCTCTCAAGTTCTCAAACTACTTTTATTTACTTATTTAACAATAAATTTCATATTACAAAATTGTTACCAATAAAATTTGTATTTTAGTTTACAATAACTTCCATGAAAATAATACACATTTTGTTGGCAAATGCATTGGTTTTGCTTGCATATGAAGTATTTCTGCAATGTTCACCTATATTTCTATATTGACTATCTGGATTACTGTTTCCCTAAATTGACAGCCTAACTTTTATTTAATAACTTTTTGGAGTTATAGATAATTCACAAATATTGACCATCTAATATGATTAAAATTAATAAACATTTACATAAAATTTTCAATAAAAAAATATTAAATTATTTATAATTTCAAATTGTATGATTAGTTATGCTAAATTTCCGCTTTATGCCTTCAGAATTACTTAAGCTTCATGTAGCATAGGCAGTCTAAAGCAATGTTATAATCTTCCCACATATTTATTTTTCAAAGTATAACACATTTCTATATTAATTTACTGAATTTATAGCTTTATACAAAACTAAAAATGTCTCTAATTTAAGAATACAATTTATTTAGAAATACCATATAATAGGAAGAGTATGGAAAATGAAAAATATATGCGGATCACTCTTTGTCATTCATCTTAGTACAGAAATTATGGGCATTCAATTTAATTGTGAAAAACAAAAAAGGTGATTATTTTTTGCTTTGTTTGAAATGAGGGGAACTTTCGTATAGACATCGGAGTATTTTATCTACATAAAATTGTAAAAACTTATTTTAACTAATTTTCAATTATCAATTGTGAGGCGAATTACAATCAAATGTTTTTCCTGAGTGACTACATATATTTAACACTGTAAAATTTATTGAACTTTATCAACTTGCGGTTACAAACTTGAAGCTAGTTACACCAATATTTGATTTATAAATAGAATTGCACAGAGCAAGTTCTTGGAAATACATTTCCAAATAATCTACTAAGTAACAACTTACATGCTATAAAAAGTTTGCTTACTAATCTTAATGATTAGAAGTTAAATAATTGTCGGACGGCTTTGTGAAATGAAGCATTACAGGAAATATAGATAATTGGATTGATGATAGAAGAGGCGTTGATCAGTTGTACTGAGAAGGCATAAAATGTTGAATTAAATGAGAAGGGCCAATCTAATTCAAAAACAAGTTGGGTGAAATATAGAAATACGTAAACTGTGTTGGGGTATGAGCAGATAATAAACTCTGCTACCAGAATAATGCAAAGCATTGTCGCTCTTTGCTGAGATTTCGATGATTTCTGAGCACTGCTACGCTTAAATAAGAGTTTACCGACAATCGCTGAATACATATAGCTGATCATCATAGTTACAATGATAACGTATGTGGTAAATGTTGACAAGTATAGGGTCTTCATGAATTTAGACCAGGTGATTAGAAGGTATTTACATGTATTGTCACCACCTGGTTCAGATAATAGAAGAATTTTAAACATGTACACGTGAATCCTAAGAGATATGCTGAAATAATCAGAACAACGTGAAGTTTTTTCTTTTCACTGAAATCTCTGTAACTATGTGGGTAAAAGACAGCAATATACCTAAAAAACTTAGCAAATATAAAACCCATAGAAGTAAATATATTTTAGTCAAATTTTCATAATTTTTTACATATCATAAGAAAGATTTTTTAAAAAATACTCACTCTAAAAAGTTATTTTTTTAAAAATTTATTATGCATTTTTTTTATTTTATAAATAAAAAATTTTTTAAGAAAAATTTTAAAAAAATTGTTTCTAGATTCTTCTATAGATCCAACAATATACAAAAAAAGCCCCCTTTTTATCTTTTTTTTTTTATTTTATTGGAATATAGTATATAAAAATTTTTTATTTTTTTAAAAATTTTTATTCTAGAGTGGCCCAAAAAAAAGAAAAATTTTTTTTATATGTGTATGTAATTTTAGAAAAAATTTAAAAAAAAAGAAATTTCATATATGTAAAAAAATAAAAATATATA
>CABFPE010000005.1:2766968-2787815 GCA_900660155.1 Hofstenia miamia | reverse complement strand
AATCATAATAACTGGCAAGCAACAAAGAATAGGAAAGCTATAACAGTGAAAAACCCCTATACCCATTCATAACCTAAAAGCACTGAAAGGTAATTACAGCTAGCTGTCACCCTCACCACTGTGGAATAGCTGATCGTGAGGCTGCTCCAACATACCTTTAAATGGATGTGGGAACCACCATACAATTACCCCAGTGCTTGAACATTTAGTTTTCCATCAAAATATAAAATAACCTGACAAGAGAAAAGTAAATCCAAACTAAATTCGTTCATCAGTAATTATATCATTTTGAACATATTTATAGCACTTCATAGTAAATAAGCAAATACTTGACTAGTACCTGTTTAATCGATTCTTGTTTACAGTTTTCCCTCAGTTTACAGTTCTGCTAATAGTTACGCAACGTCAGTGTTAATTAGAGTATGCAGTTTGGCCATCTATTGTTTTGTCAAATACTGTCGAGCATAATTTAAATATAACTGCACAAAGCAATTTACAAAATCAAATAATCAATCATATCATGTGTTTACATATTAATTATTATAATCATTATAATATTTTTAGTCTTTGTTTCATCCATTCTTTCTCTCATCTCGACCACACATGATAGTTTGATGGATTATGTCACAAGAGATTGTTTTGGTTTCCTTGGTATGAGGAATTATGCTGAAGTGCATTCTACATCAAAAGCAACTTGTTGGTTTGGTGACATGAGAATTTCCAATTCAGTTTTAGTGTAAGATTTGGTGAACATATTCATCTTAATCAATTCGATGTCCAAGATTTTTTGAGCAGTGTAGTGGATCAGAGTGATTTGGATTTGATTTTTGTTGTTAAGCATTGCTTTTTCCATCAGTAGGTTTTGGTTTTCTGCCTTTATCCATGTTGGGGTTTGTGACAGTTTTTCATATGTAATTTCCTCTAGCAGTTGTTGTATTCTGGGAGAGAGGTGTAGTGTTGATTTCTTAAGTAAGAATGTTTGTCATTTCTTCCATAATGTTTGTGATGCTGTAAGCGATCTCTGGGGAACTTGTTTGTAGGTATTGAAATTGCAACATATTTTTTCCTGTGATGTTGTGGTCTCTGCAGAGTTGTAGATAATATAGTGTACTGTGACATGATCATCATAATAGCATTTCCATAGTAAGCAGTGTGCAGGTATCCATATTCTTCATAAAATGAGATTCAGCAGTTGCACCCCACATGTATTTTTGTGTGTGAGGGTTGAGAAAGTCTACGTCATTTTTGTGGATCCTGAGTGTATTCTGTAGGATGATGGACAATGTGTGGCCCAATGTGTTTTCTCTATTGATTATGCATAGTAAGAGCTTTTTGTAAGTAGTGGTTATTTGTTGATGCTTTCTTAGTGGTGATGTGGGGGGCACATTGGTTGTAGCAACCAGTTTTTCACTCTGCATGGTATAGGTGAGATGGCTATTTCATAGCAGCATAGCTTGGAGAGGGTTGTTCTTTTTGATTTTGTTAGAGGGATTTCTAAGTTGTGGTTTTCTGTAAGAAAGATCAATAAGATCCAAATGGCGGTTTTTGTTGTGATGTCCAGAACTTGTTTTTCGAGGAAAAGTTCGCGGTGGAAGTCTTTTTTGACATTGAATTCATCAGTTTGGATGATGTCTGCTAGTAGTTTTTCTATTTTCATTGTGTAATGAAGGAATGGCGACTCAATAGTTATTGTTGGCCATTGATCATTGGATATGGGGGACATTTGTATTTGCGACCATCTATTGTTAATGTCATTGATAATTTCCTGTTTTTGGTGAAATGCAAATCTCGTCTTGATATTGGTTATGTTGATAGGAGTGTATGTGGGATCTATGATTTTGAGTGTTTGAGCAAATAGCATGGCGTCTATTGTGAGATGCTGTTCCATGATCATATCATATTGAGGTATGAAGCAATGGATGACGATGTTGATTAGTATGAGATTTGTTGCTGATGGACTCTTTTCTACCATTGCTTGAGCTAGCATGGTCTGTCTGATGATGTAGAAATATTCAAGGTATGTCTCAAGATCTATGACTTTGTTTGGTATTGGAGAAGTGTGTTGTATATAGATGAAGTTGACTATGACTGAGTACACCTGGGCTTCCACTAAGATTAAATTTAAGTGTTGGAACATTTTTTGGTCTTCCTTTTCTTCGTCTTACAAATTGTATTCCAGGTTTAGGTTTTTCCAGTCTATGTTGAGACATTCTAGTGCTTTGCATTGTTTGAGATTTTTGAGAAGTTTGATAATGTTTTTCAGCATTATGTGTGCGTCCAAGGTAACATGGTCCATGCTGCAGTAGTATTTTCTGATTCGTTTTGGTAGGAAGGAGGCTGGATAGAACATGATTGTGTTAATTTGAGGGCGTTTCTCTAAATCAATTATAGTTGGTAGAGCTTCACTGTTTGCTTTGTTTTCGCTGATTGTTAGGATTTTAGAGATAGTTTCTCTCATTTGTTTGGAAATGTTGTTGTGAGTGATGTAGTGGCGTCTTCTCGAGGTGATGAAATACAGGTGGATAGCTTCCCCTTCTATTAGTTAGAGTTGCTGTTTGTGTTGGTCAAAGCGGGAATCTTGGTGACTGCTCGAATTTGTAGAGGCTTGAGATGAGATTTGCGTTAGAATGCAATGTTTGACTGGTATGTGGGAAGAGGATTCGCCCACTCTTTTGTGTGCAGTGGACGTGGAAGTTGTAGGTTGTTGATTGTCATTGGTAGCTGAGAATGACCTGCAGCTAGAGACGTCTGATGGTTAATTGAGAATGCTGAAGGACGCTGAGAACAACCTGCAGGGAGATTCAGTATGACTCGAAGTAGGTTTCCGTATTTTACCATGACTGCTCCTGCAGGGGCTNGTTTTTCGAGGAAAAGTTCGCGGTGGAAGTCATTTTTGACATTGAATTCATCAGTCTGGATGATGTCTGCTAGTAGTTTTTCTATTTTCATTGTGTAATGAAGGAATTGCGACTCAATAGTTATTGTTGGCCATTGATCATTGGATATGGGGGACATTTGTATTTGTGACCATCTATTGTTAATGTCATTGATAATTTCCTGTTTTTGGTGAAATGCAAATCTCGTCTTGATATTGGTTATGTTGATAGGAGTGTATGTGGGATCTATGATTTTGAGTGTTTGAGCAAATAGCATGGCGTCTATTGTGAGATGCTGTTCCATGATCATNGGTTGTTGATTGTCATTGGTAGCTGAGAATGACCTGCAGCTAGAGACGTCTGATGGTTGATTGAGAATGCTGAAGGACGCTGAGAACAACCTGCAGGGAGATTCAGTATGACTCGAAGTAGGTTTCCGTATTTTACCATGACTGCTCCTGCAGGGGCTGTGTATGGCAGCTTTCCACTTCATCGTTTGAGTTATCTAAATGCAATGTAGCAATGTTAATAGACCAGTCTTTATAATTAATATTAGATTTAGCAATGCATTTAGGTTGTGTGTGCAAACATATTGGGGAAGAAAGATTATGATGGAATTCATCTACAAAGGAGTCTTCTTCCACTTTTGCACAGCCAGGGTTAAGATAGAATTCATTGTTAACTGATTTAATTAATTCAAATTCTTTGAGGTTTGAGATGGTACCATGTTCAATGATTTGTGCCACTTTTTGATGTTTTGGAAGTTGGTAATTTTCATGTTATCCAGTTCGCAATAGTTCTGAGGGAGAACTTTTTGTAAATTTTCGTGTTAAAGTAGCATTGTTGTTATATGGCACTTTTTTCTGCATGAGCACACATTGTTTCATGAGTTTTGGTGATGTTTGTTATAAGTTGTTTAATGTAGTTGTTGTTGATTGAGCCACAGTAGCCTTGGAAGAGCATGGAGACCAGAGTGGGCGCTTCATGGCCATACATGGCTTTGTATGGTGAGATTTTTGTTGTTGAGTGAGTGGAAGTATTGTAGAAGTATTCCACTAGTGGTAAAATTTCACGCCAATTTTTTCCACCTACATGTGTAGTAATTGTTTACATTAATTTGACAAGGGTTTGGTTTACGTGTTCTACTGCACCATTTGCTTGAGGGTTGTTTATCATTCTAAGTGTGTGGAGTATTTCTAGTTTCAATGCTAGAGTTTGGAAGAGGCGGCTTTTGAATTGTTTGCCTTGATCAGTGATCAGTTGAGTCATTGGTCCAAACACACATACCCAGTTGTTCAGAATTGCTTCAGCTGTTGTTTGAGCTGTGATGTTTTTGAGAGGTATCATTTTACAGTATTTAGTGAAATGGTGTACCATTACAAGTACATAGGTGTAACCCTCATTGTCCTTTGATAGTTGTTCTATGTCAGTGTTGATGATATCATTGGTGTAGTTTGCTTTTAGCTTTTCAAGTTTAGCTTGTTGATCTGGGAAACGTGATTTATTGAGGAGGATACATGATTGACATTTGTTGATGACTTCCTCTATCATTAGTCATAGGTAGTGTGTCATGAAGTTTTTGTGTATTATTAGTTCCATTTGATACATGCCTTTATGACCTTGTTCATGAAATTTATGGATGACCTCTCATTTGTAATATTCAGGTAATGCTATACAGTTGTGCATTGTTGAAGCTGCATAGAGTATGCCTGAGTCTGTTAATTTCCATTTATGTTTATGACAGTGTCTAGTTGACATTGAGTCCATTATAAAGGTAGGGTCCTTAAGACGAATCATGATCTGGCTGAGGACTTTGTCATTAGCTTGAGCTTTAGATATTTCTTCCACAGTTATTTCTTCTTTAATAAAAATTGATAGTAGAGGTTTTNAGGATGCACTGGACGTCTTTGATAGAGTGCAGGCCTTGTTTTGCATTATCTTTAATAGTTATTTTTCCTTCTTGTATGTTTCTGCCTAGGAAGACTATGGAATTTCTTGTGATATAGCATTTTTTTGCGTTAACTCTTTGAATAGGAGTTTTAGTATTGCATCTAATTGTTGTGAGTGAGAGGTGGCGTCATGAGAACCTATGAGTATGTCGTCAATATATGCGGCCACCCCTTCTGACAGTTGACAGTTGTTTCATGTTAGTATTTTTGTGACATATTGTTGGAACGTGGCCAGGGCATTGTAACACTATTTGAATAGGCCGTTTTTTCTGTCTTCCTCTCTCATTGGTACCTGCCAGTAGGCTTTGCATAATTCCAATGTTGAAACGATTTTGTATTTGGCGGCATTATATAGAATGTCATCCACTCAAGGAAGGGGGTAAGTGTCCTTTTTCATTATGTTGTTTAGCTGTCTGAAGTCAATGCACAAGCAGTGTTTATATCGCCTTGTTTGATGAAGACTGTTGGTGAGGCATATGGGCTGTGGCTTTGACGTATGATTCCGTGATTTAAGAGCTCTGATAGAGTTTTTGCATATTGATGATGCATGTTGGCTGGTACATGTCATCAGGCTTGGCATATAAGTTTGTTTGAGGTAGTTTTGATAGTGTTTTAAACACCAATGGCTTTGCCATTGCTGATTTCGTCATTTTTGAATACAGCAGTGTTGGTTGATATTATGTCATTTATCATTGTATGTTCGTCTTGAGTTACATGGGGGTGAGTAGTGGTAACGATTTTGTGGTAGTTTGGTGGTTTTCTGTCAATGAAAGAAGTATCAGTTTGTGTTTAACCACATATTTTTCTAGAGGCATTCCAGTAATTGTGATTGTGTTTTTATTAGGAGGTACAACTCTGTTTGAGTTGTTCAGGATGGCCATATATCCGGTATTGTTGGTGATCGAGATGACATTTTTTAGAACAGTTACTAATGAGTTCTTGATGCTGTAAGTATTGGTGATGATGGCTTCTCATTTGAATGGTTTCTTAGCTATGATTTTTGTGATTTGCCAGTGAAAGGGCTCTAGTCTTAAATTTTCAGTTAAGGAGAATTCCAAAGCAGTTGTGCCCTTGGTGGCTAATGCCATAGAGACGTTTTTGTCTTCTGGAATTGTAAAAGTTCTGCTGCCATATTTTATTAGACAGTTGTTTTCTGTTAGGAAGTTGTGACCAATTATCATTTCGTAAGGCAGAGGTTGGTTCATTGTATTGATGATATGAATGTCTTGTTCGAATTTGACATTTTGTATTTTGATCTAGGCGTTTTTTACAGTTCCTTTTACATCAACATAGTCGCCTGAAGTGCTAATGAGGCTTGTCTCATTTGCTGTAATGTTGTTTCAATTCNAGTGTGGTTCCAATTGCAACTGTACTTGCATCACAGTCGAGGATGAAGGGATCATGTGATGTTGGCGAATTTAGTGACTTGATATTTTTTATAGATTTTTTAAGTGTGTCTAGCTCTTCTTGGTGTTGTCATGTCCATTCAAACTGATTTTGCTTTTTGAGGAGGTTAGAAATGTGTCTTGTTTTTTTGCCTAGATTTGGAATGAACATGTGTTAGTAATTTATAAAGCCAAGGATGCACTGGACGTCTTTGATAGAGTGCAGGCCTTGTTTTGCATTATCTTTAATAGTTATTTTTCCTTCTTGTATGTTTCTGCCTAGGAAGACTATGGAATTTCTTGTGATATAGCATTTTTTTGCGTTAACTCTTTGAATAGGAGTTTTAGTATTGCATCTAATTGTTGTGAGTGAGAGGTGGCGTCATGAGAACCTATGAGTATGTCGTCAATATATGCGGCCACCCCTTCTGACAGTTGACAGTTGTTTCATGTTAGTATTTTTGTGACATATTGTTGGAACGTGGCCAGGGCATTGTAACACTATTTGAATAGGCCGTTTTTTCTGTCTTCCTCTCTCATTGGTACCTGCCAGTAGGCTTTGCATAATTCCAATGTTGAAACGATTTTGTATTTGGCGGCATTATATAGAATGTCATCCACTCAAGGAAGGGGGTAAGTGTCCTTTTTCATTATGTTGTTTAGCTGTCTGAAGTCAATGCACAAGCAGTGTTTATATCGCCTTGTTTGATGAAGACTGTTGGTGAGGCATATGGGCTGTGGCTTTGACGTATGATTCCGTGATTTAAGAGCTCTGATAGAGTTTTTGCATATTGATGATGCATGTTGGCTGGTACATGTCATCAGGCTTGGCATATAAGTTTGTTTGAGGTAGTTTTGATAGTGTTTTAAACACCAATGGCTTTGCCATTGCTGATTTCGTCATTTTTGAATACAGCAGTGTTGGTTGATATTATGTCATTTATCATTGTATGTTCGTCTTGAGTTACATGGGGGTGAGTAGTGGTAACGATTTTGTGGTAGTTTGGTGGTTTTCTGTCAACGAAAGAAGTATCAGTTTGTGTTTAACCACATATTTTTCTAGAGGCATTCCAGTAATTGTGATTGTGTTTTTATTAGGAGGTACAACTCTGTTTGAGTTGTTCAGGATGGCCATATATCCGGTATTGTTGGTGATCGAGATGACATTTTTTAGAACAGTTACTAATGAGTTCTTGATGCTGTAAGTATTGGTGATGATGGCTTCTCATTTGAATGGTTTCTTAGCTATGATTTTTGTGATTTGCCAGTGAAAGGGCTCTAGTCTTAAATTTTCAGTTAATGAGAATTCCAAAGCAGTTGTGCCCTTGGTGGCTAATGCCATAGAGACGTTTTTGTCTTCTGGAATTGTAAAAGTTCTGCTGCCATATTTTATTAGACAGTTGTTTTCTGTTAGGAAGTTGTGACCAATTATCATTTCGTAAGGCAGAGGTTGGTTCATTGTATTGATGATATGAATGTCTTGTTCGAATTTGACATTTTGTATTTTGATCTAGGCGTTTTTTACAGTTCCTTTTACATCAACATAGTCGCCTGAAGTGCTAATGAGGCTTGTCTCATTTGCTGTAATGTTGTTTCAATTCCAACCAATGTTGTGAGCACAAGTATCAACTATAATTGTGATTGATGCGCCAGTGTCGACTGTAGCTTTAATGTTGCAGTTATTGATTGTTATTGGTATTAAATTTCTTTCTAATAGGTCTGTCATGATCAGCAGCTCCTTTGCTTGGTCTTGGGCCAGCGCCCCT
This sequence comes from Hofstenia miamia, assembly GCA_900660155.1. NCBI lineage: Eukaryota > Metazoa > Xenacoelomorpha > Acoela > Hofsteniidae > Hofstenia > Hofstenia miamia. The sequence continues at coordinate 2,779,839 of CABFPE010000005.1, read as the reverse complement.
ATTTATTTAAATCTTCCTCATTTGATTCGGCGTGTTCATGATTTTCAAGGTCTTCAGATGTGTAATATCCATCTTCATTAACTAAGTATATTATTTTTTTGCAATCAGGTTTCAGGTGTCCCTTTTCTCTTTTGCATTTGACAAACGGGAATTCTTCTGGTTTGTCAGCTATTGCTTTTTGGAGATTGTCTTTTTTGCTTGTGTTATGGTGAGGTTGGAATGTTTGAGGTTGGTAGCCTTGCTGGTGATTTATGCATTTGTTATTCTCTAGAGTTAGTTGGATATTAACAGCTTTTTTAATGAGGGTGTTGATATCGTCATCATTGTCGCATTTGTTTTCGAATTGGTTTTTCATTGACGTTGGTAGACCTGCGTGGACATATGAATATAGATCTTGTGGGTAGTAGTGATCTTCTTCTTGTGACAGGCGTAATAGGTGGTCTACCTTGTGGATGTAGTTGATTATGTCCTCGTCTTTGTCGAGTTTACAGCTGTATAGTTGCATTTGGTATTGTTTTCTTGTACATTCGTTGCCAAATTGTTCATTCATAGCAGTAACAATTTTATTATAATTAGTTTTGATGTTAGTGTCAAGGTTTAGATACACTTTTAGAGTGCGGTCTTTTAGAAAGAGAGGCATTTGTGTGGCTCCGTTTTGTTTTGTACCATGTTGTTGCACAAGATATATTTCAAAGAGTACGATCCATTCTCAAAACTTTTGTCCTTTATCAAATATTGTGGAATCTTGTGGAGTTTAGGATCAGTTTTTAGGGGTTCGTCTGGTAGCATAGATATACGTTTTTTTGATTTTGTATTTAGGATGTTAGTTACTGGCATTGGTGATTCTGTTGGCAGTGATATTGGTCAGAAGGCCGACTGGCTTGACGGCAGTGACAGTGGGTTGGTGTTCTGTGTTGGTTCATTGAAAGTTTTGGCATCTGGCTGCTGGGAAGACTGAGTAAGGTTGGTATCAGGTTTCATTAAATTTGTGATAGTATCTAATATGTTAGTTCTAAATACATTTAGATTTTCTCACATTGATGATTCAAACCTTTGGAATTGTTCTTGTGGCACAAAATTTTCTTTGCTTTGGGAAGGCGATGATTGAGACAATTGTCTCTCTAAAGCGGATATTCTGGTTTACATATCATTTATATGTTCAGCTTAATCCATTACTAGTTCCATTAATTCGGTTTTGGTTAGTGTTTTTAGAGATGATTGAGTGTAATTAACCATTATCATAAAGTAAGTTTTGACTAAAACAAGTGCAGGTGAGTTTTGACTTAAGACCATGCGCAAAATTCCATTCAGAACTAGAGCAAAGTAGAACAAGAATTTTCTGTAAAACTATAGATAGCAGAGCTTGGCAATTTAATAACAACTTACGATTTCCATTGGGTGTTGAAGTTTTCAGAACAAAAGAGTTTTCTTTTAATGTATGAGGGTCACCATCTAGCATCATCACAGTTAGCAATATAGAAAAGCAATAACACAGTGATAGCATAGCATCTAATCCCGCAAAAATAGAACCTCCAAGAGTACCATATAGACATAGGCATTTTAAAGTAGTATACATTATTGAGGCCAGCTTAGTAAGCATCTGGACTGATACAGATATAATGCAATTGTAACTACTACGGATATGTTCTGCATGGGCAGCATCTAGGATTATGTGGCAATTAGTTACAGAGTGAGGCAACAAAGCTGCCATCATTAGTAATATGAGAATCATCTGTATCAACAAAGCCCCAGAACTGAACGGGTTTACGCGGCAGTCCCAAGACGCCGCACACCCCGAATCTCCTACTATCCGGATTCGAACCATGGACCTAACGATTACAGTCCTCCGCTGTACCAACTGAGCTATCGACCGATAAATTTGTGAAGCTGTTTTCAAATATAATCAAATAAGTATTTAGTATTTATATTTGGTTGTACATGTATTGTTTATGGTATTTAAATCTCATTTTAAATAATGTTTAAATTGACATTTTTGTTTTAATATATCTACTTATATTTTAACAATATTATATTTTCAAAAAAATTTAAAAAATTTCCTTGACCCGCATTCCAACCAGGTACCTAAGAACTATACAGCTTGTCACTACAGTCCTCCGCTCTACAAGTAAGCTATCAATTATTAAAATTTAGAAGCTGATTTTATACATAATCAAATAAGGATTTATTATTTAAATTTAGTTATATATATGTATATATATATATATAAGCATTGGTGATTCTGTTGGCAGTGATATTGGTCAGAAGGCCGACTGGCTTGACGGCAGTGACAGTGGGTTGGTGTTCTGTGTTGGTTCATTGAAAGTTTTGGCATCTGGCTGCTGGGAAGACTGAGTAAGGTTGGTATCAGGTTTCATTAAATTTGTGATAGTATCTAATATGTTAGTTCTAAATACATTTAGATTTTCTCACATTGATGATTCAAACCTTTGGAATTGTTCTTGTGGCACAAAATTTTCTTTGCTTTGGGAAGGCGATGATTGAGACAATTGTCTCTCTAAAGTGGATATTCTGGTTTACATATCATTTATATGTTCAGCTTAATCCATTACTAGTTCCATTAATTCGGTTTTGGTTAGTGTTTTTAGAGATGATTGAGTGTAATTAACCATTATCATAAAGTAAGTTTTGACAGAGGTATTGCGGCAGTAAAACAAGTGCAGGTGAGTTTTGACTTAAGACCGTGCGGAAAATTCCATTCAGAACTAGAGCAAAGTAGAACAAGAATTTTCTGTAAAACTATAGATAGCAGAGCTTGGCAATTTAATAACAACTTACGATTTCCATTGGGTGTTGAAGTTTTCAGAACAAAAGAGTTTTCTTTTAATGTATGAGGGTCNCCCGCATTCCAACCAGGTACCTAAGAACTATACAGCTTGTCACTACAGTCCTCCGCTCTACAAGTAAGCTATCAATTATTAAAATTTAGAAGCTGATTTTATACATAATCAAATAAGGATTTATTATTTAAATTTAGTTATATATATGTATATATAGATATAGATATATATATATATATTGTTTATCCAACTTAAAACTACTTGGAAATAATCTTTACAATTGTAATTCATTCTTTTGTAGATCTATTTTTATTGTAATTTTATTATATTTAGAAAAAATTTCCGTCGACCAGGTTTTGAATTAGTGGCTTTACAGTCTTATGCTATACCAACTGAGCTATCAGCGTATGAAATTCATGAAGTTATTTTCATACATAATAAATATTTATAGATGCATATTGATTATCCTTTTTAAAGCTTATTGGAAATTATCTTTACAATTGTAATTCACTTTTTTAAAGTATCTGCTTTTATTTTAACTTTTTACATTTTGAAAACAATTTCCGTCTACCCAGATTCGAACATGGGACCTAAAGATTACAACTTGCCCTCCACTCTACCAACTGAGCTATCGCCGGATAAAATTTTTGAAAGTATTTTCATACATAACCAAAGTGTATTTATAATTATTTTAAGTTCAAGAAATATTTTGTTTATCCTATTTAAAACTTTTTTAAATTTATATTTAAAAGAGTAATTTCATTTTTTGAAATATCTACTCTTAATTTAATTTTATTATATTTTGAAAAAAAATTCACTAATTTCCGTCGACCCTGATTCAAACTAGGAACCTAAGAATTACAGCTTCGTTCTACACCCTAGTTCAACATTTTTTGATAATTTTGGGATCTATAAGAATCTTTTTATATTTCTTTGCAAGAAATAGGCAAGTTTTATAAAGAATTTGAAGGAATCTCATTAAGGAAGTAACAGAATTTAAAGAAATTCATTTAGCAATATGCACAATGTCAAAATTAACAAATAAAACTTCTAAGTGATCACTATTACAAGAGAATTCAATATATTCATTCAATTTATTGTCCATGGGGTTTTCCAATGGCATATACTCACTGCAACCTTAGATGTATCCCAAGCATTAGTGCCAAATCGTGCTATGACAGCATCTGAAACAAACGACGATTGTTAAGCACAATAAATTCTAATCTCATAAAATCGTATCATATCTGGTGCACCAATATTTCGATACTGCATAAATGTATATGTATATGCATACCCAGTGACACAAACTTGGAAATGTCCACAAAATTATACAAGTTCCACAGCAAGTGCTTGGAAGATTTAATTATAAATTGCAAATTCTTACATGTTCCACAAATGAAACTTGGAAATGCGTCCATGAGTCTGTTATAAAATAATATTCTGCATTTTCGTATAAATATCTATAAATCTATATATGTATATGAATTAGAAGAAAACCAATTTTTTTGAGGTTTATCTCGTCTAAGGTCTCTTCCTTTTTGATTTATGGCGTTCTTAGCGTCCTTCCAAACTTCCGCAAAATTAAACTGTGGAAAGCGCTGTATAAGTAATTTTAAATAATATTCATGTTTCCTTGCCTATCGAACGAAAATAGTGATTTTATATTCATAGATGTATGTAAACATACAATATATAGGAGCATATATAAATCAAATATTAACTTGGATTATTTAAGAGTGATATTTTTAAATAAATTTTCGTCGTATGTACTCAAATGGAGGCCAGTTTCATATCCCTAAGGCCACGGTTAGACTACGTGATTGGTAGCAAGAAAAGAAACAAAATCACGTCGAAACGCTAAGATAATTGGCGTTTCGACGTGATTTTGTTTCTTTTCTTGCTACCAATCACGTAGTGTAACCGTGGCCTAAGCAAATGCCGTTTTATATAATTATTAAATTTCAAAAACTTTGATCAATTTAAATGTGATTTCCCTCAGCTGCCATTTTCTGGTCGAAATTTCCACTCTAATTTTTTCAATCTTGAGAAACTTCAAATTGTTCTCAAGTTTGCGATCACTGACATGTCTTCAATTGTAAATCGACAAAATTCCTATTAGAAATTTTGAAATACATGATTTTTCGACTGCGTTACCTGAAATTTAGTAAATATTTGATTTAATAAAAACTGTTTGATTTTGAGCAGCGTCTGCTTAACGATTATTTTCTATTTAATAAAATTTAAAAAAATTCCATAACAACCAATTAATGGTGAAAGGCTACAGAAATTATTAGCAATTTTTCTTGGAAATGATGTATTAAATTAACTGCAACAATGATTTTATCTTTTTAACAATATTACAAATATCTTTTTAAAAATATCGCCTCAGGGATTTCACATATAAATATATTTTTGATGGTTTATTATTTATACTAATTTGGTTACCTAAAAACATTTGCTTGCCTAGCGTTTACATGCACCACTGGTAAGCAGCACTCGGAATATGTATACTCCTAAAGCTTTGATAGTGTCAATAATATATTTCAAAGCTGATAAATAGTTATTACTATGTTCTAGTAAATTACTATTTTTCTTCCCTTTTGTCCATTCTCAATAATTCTTCTGTTTAGTTTGATATGACTCAGTTTACTAATATACTGTGCCAATGGTGTAAATTTGGATCATGCAAAACACTTGATCATTTATTGTAAACTTAGCAAAATAGCTCCTACACTCCTCTATTTTGCAACATGTAGTACAAAAATTAAAAAAATTCGACTCCAGTTACATATTTCCTTACAATACTTAGTAGCACAAAAAATCACTTTAATAAAGTAGATCGTTCATGCGAAAATGTTGGTCGGCCAATTTTTCGCTTCTTCGGAGACGGCATAAATGTTTTTAATTCGTTTTCGGAATATAGAAATATAGCTTTGCAGCTACTTTCAAACCGAATTGGGATCGCTTAGACCCACCTTCCTGCATGAGATCTCTGCCCTAAAAAAATAATTGGAGTTTTGTCAGAGTTTTTCGTTACATCGGATATTGCTTTCTAAAAATATTATGCGCTAAAACGCGGCAATAATTTATTCAGCTAATTACAAAACAATATATAATATATAATGGTATGTATTTTAATATAGTATGTAAATTTGATTGTATTTACATCATTATAACAATATATTATTACATGCAAAGCTGAGCATTAGTAAGACAAATAGAATTTAATATAATTGATTTGAGAATAATTCTATGCATGCTAAGCTTTGAATTGATTCTTCAGTAATAATTGCAGTTACTGCATTTGTTTATTTAGTTTACGAAAAAGTTAACTATTGAAAAATAGAAAAATTCCAATATTGAATATACTATAATTTTTAGATAATTTAGCATCATCTTCGTCACCCTTTTGTCAGTTCTAATTTCATAGGAAAATTGTAGAGGAAAATGTCTTTTATTAAAATTTTGATGAAATTATATTGATAAAGATCCTAAGCGCACTATTTTAATCATCTGTGATTGCTAATTTCAGAAATGAAATGTAATATATATATATATATATATATATATATATATATATATATATATATATATACAATTGAAATTAAAATTACGCTTTAGTTAGTATATTCTGTTGCTATTTGGCACAATATAAAAGCAATACACATTTACTAATCACATTTAAGTTGTAACGTGGCGAAATTTAATAGTTACATGTAAGAAATATCAACGCAAAATTAGCGCTTGTAATTTCTATCAGTTCTTTTGTGATTTTGGCAGTTTTAATTTTGTCTAACAAACTAATTATTAACTATTTGTCAATAGCTTTCATAACACATGAAGAACAGAATTTCATTATTGCATGAAAATATAATTTATTTTGCACTAGATTCTTAATGTATCTAGGAGTTTTGTATAAATTCTACTTGAATTTAACTAATCTATGTTAAAATTATCATTTTTCTCTTAATATTTCATCAATCTTCAGTGAAATTTACTGATCGCCACAATTGGGAGCGTAATTATTATTGACACTAGATGGCATTCAGCAATTCTTAAAATACTTTCAAGTTGATGTCAAAAAGGAGTCGAAAATTAATAATTAAAAGTTTTTGGCTGCAAATTGACATTCAGCTGTCATTTCTCTGTCGATTTGACATAATTGTGGTTATTGTGGAACTTCCAAGTTTTTGCAAGTTTGTAGTTTCAGAATGGGTTTCCATGTGACTTGTGTTATCTTGCAATTTCAACGGTAGCACTTGGAATTTTTCCAAGAATTTTGTGATACATGGAAGTTTTAGCAATTTTTTAGCAACTTCGTGTCACTAGGGAATCGCAAAGATATATCAGTTGTCCTTGGAACTGTGTGATCTCGCTGAATCCTGTGGTGGTTCGCCAAGTTTACAATACCTACTTTTTATCCTGGACTCATCAAAGGCTATCTCAATTATATTTCTAGTAAATATTTCAGTAAATTTCAGTTACATTTCTGTTCCAAATCGAATTAGAATTAAAAAATTTAATGTCATGTATACATGTGTTTATGGCGATGATATACGAAAAAACTCATGCAGTAAACTGATGTGCATCACTAACTTTTTGTAGAAAATTTATTAATGGCTGTGTCATTAAATATAAAAATGTATATATGCAATTATAGGTTTGAAACTGGAATTAGTAACGAATGTTAGATGCATTAACGCCATTGATGCGATAACTTAACCAATATCGTTTGACATTAAATAAGTATTGTTTTTCTATTCGCTATACTAAATTAGATTATTTTAATGCATTTGTTCCTGTTTTCAAAAAAAAATTTATATTTAGTGGTGGAAAGCCCCCCCCCCCTTTATATTTATAAAAATTTAGGCTATTTTGAATTTTGTACAACGTTGAGAATATCTTTTTTTGAAATTGGTTTCTAAAAATTTCATTAAATTGCCATTCCATAAAATGATTTCAATTTCCGTTCCATTTGCAATTCCATGATCTGGAAATGGAATGGATTAGATATTTCCATATGCAATCCTGATAATATGTGGTATAGTAATAAGCGTATTATTTGTGTTTTGAACTAAATTAATATTAGTTATTAATTATATTAAACAATCTTATTCATAAAAATTGCACTTATTTATAGAGTGGTATAAATTTTGGTTACTCATTATAGTTTTACAGTTTCAGCACTGTGAAAAACACCAATATCATTTTTACCAAATTCGTTGAAATTGTTGCCAATCAAAATGTTTTATAAATTTCCTATTGGTTAGCAAAAAAAAACTAGAAATATTTAAATTTTACTTATTGCTGCAAATGGAAAAACTTTAACTTAAAAAATGCCGTTTGTAATACACGCTGACCCAAAAAACAAAACCACAAAATTTGATTTCTTTTTCTTTCCATTTCAGGATATAGAAGTACATTTCATAAATGTAAAATAGAGCAATAGTCATTCCGAAAATGTCCTGGTCAATCAAAAAAAGACATTCTGCCTCGAGGCCTATTTGCTAACAAATCATACATAGTGGTGCAAGCAAATTTTTGAAGACAATTTTGTTGTCGTCAAACTCCATCAAAAAAGCAGAATTCTTGACTGGATAAGAGGTTTAGAGAGCATAAGACTGTGCAAAATCTTAATTCTAAAGGTTTGAGGGACACTTACTCTGGTCGGAAGGCGAGTATTAGGACGGAAAAGAACATTGACGCTGTTCGAAATTCGGTCGACGACGCAGTGAAGAGCTAGGAATCTCCGGAAGTCTCTGAGGTGTGTTATTAAATTAGATCTTATGTGTATCCTTACCAAATCCAGATAAAGCAAAAACGTACACAGGCTGACAGGGAAAAACGAGTAACCATGTGTCAATGGTTTTGTGACAACGTCGAGGACAATCCAGAATTTCTGGATCATGTCCGGTTCCATTGGTTAATTTTTTCACTTTTTTTACGATTAAATGTTAATTAAAAACTAACATTTGCTTATAATGCAGGACTGTCCCGCCTATTGTGGGGCGCCTGGTCACTCTTCCCCTACACCTTTTATATTCAATGTTTAAAATAATTAGAGTTGATTATTGAGAAGCAATAGATGCCTAGGCCATCAAAAATACAATGTTAATTGCAAAAAATATGAACAATAATGTTTTTTATGGGGTTCATTATACCTTCTCTTTTTGACCTTTTAGGTTTGACCTCCATTGTCCGCATATTCACAAAGGAAAATGACTATATTTTAGTTTTAGTTACTATATTGGTAGTTAGTATTTCATTGGCAATAAGAAGATATTAGATACATTCTTCATCTTTGCTCAGTGTTTAATATCACGCGTATGTGATCCACATTCTCTGCAGTTACAATATCAGTAACAAGGACGTAACTCTAAGAGTAAATAGATTCTGCGTCCTGTCAGGGTCGCCATGTAATATCGCTACCCAGGTGAAACTAACAATAACTCAATGATCTACTTAGAGAGAGAATCAACAAGGGATCAGAGTCAGCCATCACAGGGTAAGTATTATCTAAACTTCCTCTTCCTTTCTTTAATTGTGTACTCCGCACTGCATTGACAGATGTTTTAGTAACAATTATAACGTAGCATTATTTAGATACTCCATCAGTGGAAGAGGATCGTAATCTTTGGGCGCACTTGCCCGACGCCAAATCATTGATCATAACAAGCTCGTCAGAAGCTATCAACTCCATCCTTATACGTAGTTAAAGATCCAATCCATTGTGAGTCCAACTCAGCTCAGTCTCATGAAACTATATTTGTTATGTGTGCCTTATTGAGTGAAATAAACTATGAACACAATTCGACTTAATGCTCAAGCTCAATTTGTATATTGTCAGTAGTTGGCATATACCGTGATAAACAGACACTAGCTGCTATTACGTAAAAACTTTAACTGTGATATCGAGCAGCTTCCTACATGTAATAATTTCGTAACTTACTATACAAACAAACTAACTATAAACTACTGACAAGTTAAAAATAAGACACAACGCTAGCTACTAAAAATTATGTACAAACGCTAGCTACAAACTACTATTAAAATAACAATACAATCGGTCACGTTATCGGTCACATTATTGGTCAGAATTTAGATCTAAAATTCGGTTAATGTAAATAATGATATTTACCTACGATGGCAGAACGCCTTTATTGCATTTATTACTATATGCTAAGAAAGGAATTGATTGCAAGCCAAACGGGTGAAAAATCCCTACACTTATCCCTAACTTAGCTGTAATACAATAATCGAGCGCAATACCCATTAATTACTCCTTCGCTGCTAGCACTACGATTGTTGCACACAGAAACCGTTTAGCTTTGCATAAAGTATTAATTAATCAAACCGCAATAATCAATGAAAATATAACGAGGTTAATGTTCATCATATTCACAGCTCGTGGTTTTCTATTTATACAAAATTTACTAAAACATATTTACCGATTAAATGCTGCTAAACAAGTACCAGTCGCCTTATTTCAATTTTGGTTTTCCCACGCTTTAAATTTCTGCGTACCTCGTGGCTATGCAGAACTGTGTGCAGGCTTCTCGTCCACACTTAATTTTGTCAAACCGTTTTGGCGACTAATACTTGCCGAAATTAAACTGTCAAAATTACTAAATGCATTATTCCAAGAATTAACATAAATGATTGATAGAGTTTTGATTGTTCTTCTTGGATGATGCTACACGCCACCCTCAGCCTGCAACGGTTTTAATATAGCACGTTCCCCATGCACCATTGCATCTGCTCTTCTTATGATTGTCTCAGCTTCAACGTTGTTCCATTGTGTCTCGGCGAATTCTGGCTGTTTCGTCATCTTCAGAACTGCTTCCTTTTCGGTTGTTGTTATGTCTGTGTAACGTATGACTTCCGTGTTTCTTATCAATTCATTTATCATCGTGATTTGTCGTAACTCATTTATCTTTTGTGTGAATATAGAATGGAATTTCCTGTATAGTTTCAACCCTTTGATTCCAATCATCAGAGTCATTAAGGCATCCGCGCGACTTGTGTGGGCTAATCCTTCTTTCAATCTGCTCTCCGGATAAAAGAATTTAAAAACTGTTACTAGACTTTTAGTGTTTTCAACATCTTTATAGAAAAAGCTAATATTGTTCTTAACATCTTCTTCTGTTATTTGTTCTGGATCTATCTTGTTCATACGTATCATAGTTATTATTTCTATTCTTTTCGACACATCGTAGTATCTGTATTCTTTATTCCAGATGTCTAACCAAACTACATCGTTAACGCCTGAGAATAGTATTATCGTTTTCAGTGATCTTTTTTCTATTTCGTTTCTCATGTCTTCCAGTTGTAGATGTATGGGTTTTCCATCATTGTATAGATTGTATGGTGTGATGTTTCCTTCTATAAAGATACGTTCCTGATTGTTTTCATTTATCATTATTGACTTAGTTTTCTTGTACACTTCCGATTTTATTATTTTATATCCTTCTTCCTTGGAGTTGACGTATGTCTTGCATTCATGGATATACCCCTTCGCCACTTTCACATTTTTAGGAACTCTCCATCTCGGTAGTACCATCGGTATCGACACTGTAGGTGGCGGTGTGCACTTTAATATTTTCGTGTCTACATTCGCTTCTATCTCTCTATATGATGTTTCCATTATTGAACACGACGCCATGCCTATTGTTGCTGGGTAATTCATTTTTGCTTCTCCTATCTTTTCCCAGAACTTGTCTGTTAGTCCTTTTCTCTTCAGCCGTATTGTAGCCTCTGGTGATATCTGGATTTTCGATGTGACACATTCGACGTCTATTGCTATCTGGTTGTGGGCTTTCAACATTTCATTCACTTCTGTTCTTGTAAATGCTTCTGTAAACATTATTTTCATCGTCGACACTGTATGATTTTCTTTCACTGTTTGATAATTTCTTTCTTCTATGTCTTTTTCCCTTTCTCTTGTTATTTTTATTTCCACCAAATATCTCTCATCTTCGGTGTCCACCCATTCAATGGTACTCGTAGGACTAAGATTACCCCATTTCTCCATGTTTATTTGATCTATCTTGGTTTGCGTCTTTGGTGACATTATTATCTCCGTCGAAGTCAGCAATTCATCTTCAGCAATCATTTCTTGTTGTGATTTTGACATCATCTCCATTATTTCTACTGGTGTTGTGATTCCCGCTTTCTTCATTTCTTCAGCTTTCTTAATTGTTTTAATGAACGAACATTTTGGCGCTTCTCTTGTATATCTTTCTATTTGATTACTTAATCTTTGATCCATATTTTTCTCTTTTAACATTTCCATCACTTCAAGCGTACTATAAATTTTTCTCTTCACCAGTTTTTTCGTGGTTAACCATGGAGATTCCTCTGCTGGCTTTAATTTTGTCTCCGCCGTCGCACCCCAAATGTATTTTCTCGTCACATCATCAAATATTGATACTTCATTCGGACAGATTCCAGTGTTATTTGCTATTGAGACCATCGTTATCTTACACGTTGGATTTTTCTCCGTAATAATTCTTAAAATATTCTTTTCTAACGTTTGCGTTGGTTTGTCTTTCTTATCTGGGGATGCCAGTTTTTCAGTAGTTCCTACTAGCAGCCAGTTTTTTGTCACTGTTGTTATCGGTGAGAAAGCTATTTCATATTTCTTCTCTTTCGCTATCATCACTCTAGTTTTCCTCTTCATGGGAAGCTGTAACTTATCGTTGTCTGTTAAGTATATGGCTAAAATCCATATGGAAGTTCGATATCGTATTTCCGGTGCATTCGTTTCCTCAAACATGTACTTCCTGAAATCTTTTTTAGTGTTCAGCTCATATGCCTTGTTTATTTCGTGCAATATCACTTCAACGGACTTGTGATACTTCCTTGATGGTGAGTCTATTTTTATTCTGGGCCATTTCTCCTGAGTTGGTTTTGTTAACTTCATTTTGCGCCATGTTTGCTGTATCTCTTTTAAGTATTCTTGTCGTTGGTTTAGACTGCACTTAATGTGAAGCTGTGTTAGTTGTTCCAGGTTTCCTGCATTTGTCATGAGTTCGATTGTCCGCACTTGCTGATATATCTCAATCGCTATCCAC
>CABFPE010000005.1:2725901-2751740 GCA_900660155.1 Hofstenia miamia | reverse complement strand
TTAAAATAACAATACAATCGGTCACGTTATGGGTCACATTATCGGTCAGAATTTAGACCTAAAATTCGGTTAACATAAATAATGATATTTACCTAAGATGGCACAACGCCTTTATTGCATTTATTTCGCATTTATTACTATATGATTGGAAAGGAATTGATTGCAAGCCAAACGGGTGAAAAATCCCTACACTTATCCCTAATACAATAATCGAGCGCAATACCCATTAATTACTCCTCCGCTAATAGCACTCTGATTGTTGCACACAGAAACCACACAGCTTTGCATAAGCTTTGCATTCAAACCGCGATAATAAAGCGAAAATAAAGAGAAATATAACGAGTTTAATGTTCATCATATTCACAGCTCGTAGTTTCTATTTATACAAAATTGATTAAAACATATTTACCGATTATTGATGTCAAACAGGTAATTTCAATTTTGGTTTTCCCACGCTTTAAATTTCCGCGTACCTCCTGGCTATGCAGAACTGTGTCAGAACTGTGTGCAGGCTTTTCGTCCACACTTAATTTTGTCAAACCGTTTTGGCGACTAATACTTGCCGAAATTAAATTGTCAAAATTACTAAATGCATTTTCCAAGAATTAAAACAAAAGTTTTGTTTGCTATTGCTTGAATGATGCTACATGATGCCATAGTCATGAATCTATATTAAAACAGCAGGTAAGCGAAATACCCTTGCATATTCGTTGTTTATCATTGTTTCAGCTTCAACGTTGTTCCATTGTGTCTCGGCGAATTCTGTCTTTTTCGTCATCTTCAGAACTGCTTCCTTTTCCGTTGTTGTTATGTCTGTGTAACGTATAACAACTAATTTAAATATTAATAATGATCGGAAGCAACTTGTAAAGCTAGCGGGTTAGAACTTAGGAAAGGAAAACCATTTTGAACTACAAAAAGAACTAATGTTGCAATTTGTAATTTATAAATATCTGTTAGGTACTGATCACATTCGAAATTGGTTATTATGATCTAATACCGTAGTTAACGCCTATCTGTTAGGTACTGATCACATTCGAAATTGGTTATTATGATCTAATACCGTAGTTAACGCCTAGACTGTAATAAATTGAACAAATAAATTAATTGGGGCTGACATTGTAAGTCGTCTATTTTTCAATATATCCCATTTGTCTTTTATTACATGGTAGCAGAGAGTGGTTCCATATGGCCTCTTGTTGAAATTATAAGCTGCCTTCATATTTTGATGATGACAAGCAATATAATTTTTGGAAATCCGAAGGTAATGTATGGCAAATAGTTGCGGATCTTCCGGCTGCAAAACAACCTTCCCCTTGCTTTATGATTACCACAAGCAAAAAGGTACATTGCCCTGGAAACTAAATTAGATGATCTTATACATGAAGTAAATGCAATAAAGTTGTTAATGGATAAACTAAAATCTGTATATGGTAAAGAAACTGTGGATCAAACTTATGAAGTTTATGTACAATTTGAGAAATGTTAATCGTGATAGGGGTGTATTAGTCGGTGAATATTTGTGCTTTTTGAAGTAACCCAAAATGGTATTACCTAATGCAGTTTTGGCATGTAAATTATTATATTCTTTTGGTTTGTAGAGTAGAGACAATGGTTTTGTAACCAAACTTTATTATACTGAAGTTAACTCATTACTCAAAAAAATTTTTCTTTAAATCCAATTAGGACTATGGATAACCGCTTGCATTCTGCTCCAACAATTAAAAGTGAACAAGAGGTTTTTCAGGTATTAGGTTTTCCGAAAACTCGAAGATTTTGTCTTTGTTTCTTCACGATGTCATCCAAATAGGCGATGTTATAATAATAGTAATACATCTTGTATTCCTAATTCTAATTCAAGTTTATCAAATCGAAGTACAATTTTTGAACAACAAAAACGCAATCCACTAGATAAGGAATGTAAATGTATCCAAATGAGCTAAATGTGGTTCATTGTATCATTGTGTTAAGCATTGTGCTCATGTTAAGCAGCAAGATGCTGGTTAAGTATATTTATCATATGCAAGTAATGTAACGGAAGAATTATTAAGAAATTCGAATGCAGGGGCGTGCGCAGGATTTTTTGACGGAGGGACATCTCAGTCAGGAACAGGTCATGACTTCCAAAATACACTAAAATTATTGGAGGCTGAAAATTTATTAAGCAAGAACATTGAAAACCATAAAAGCTTCATTTACAAAAAATATATACGCTGATTTTACAAAAAACTATGCAAACTTTGCTATTCTTGCACCGTCAAATGACTGTTTCGGAAAAACTGGAAAAAATGTGTTTATTAATTTCTTGATATGGCTTTCTGACACTTCTAGATGTGTGAAATACATAGACGTTAGCATGTCAAATATGATAGAAAACACACGACGACAGTTGTTTGAAAAAATATACCAAGGAATGCAAAAAACCACAAAATCATTACTTGGAATAGCAAGACCACCTTCGGAATAAGTAATCAAGATTATAATCGAATTCCTCCCTGATAATTTTTAAATGGTGTTCATTTTGACAAGGCATCCAGCAATATGTGAAAAATCCTCTTTCAAGATTGTTAAGACTAGACGCACTTGACATTAAGTTATCCAACAAATTCAGATCTTCATCTAATTCATTACAATGGTCACACATGCGAGTGCCTATAGTTGAGTAATCAGGCAATAATAACAAGCAAAACTTGCAACATAAAGCTTGTGTGTTTCTAAAACTTGGCAAGTTGAAACGTAATAGTTACCTCCGGCAGATTGGCGAACATGCCCAAAATAGTTTTGTAATGCATCACTTTTATACAATCGCAGACATGAATGTTGCAATGGTTCATCATTGTTCAACAAATATCTAGACAAAGACATCAGAGCAGAACAGGTAATTTCCAAACCAGAGCTTGTGTCTTTGGAAAGAGACAATTGTTTAGAATTAACGAGTGTAATATGACGGGCAAGTGAAGACATATTAGTAAAAAATTTTAAGCTAAAGTGTTGTTCAGTATCAATAACAGACCAATCAATGTCATTAAGCGTTGTAGATGAAGAAAGTGTTTCATTATTTACGATTTTCCAGAACTTTACAATATTCGGTATAAATGCAATTGTATAATCTTTAGATGGTGAAGAAAATTCACTGCGCTCAAATGCTGCTCATGTTCCTTCATTAAAAACTTTTAGACAAAGACTCATGCTTTGCCTTTGAATTTTTGAAGAAAAAAATGCAACTATTTGAAGATGGAATCTTCACAATTCTGTTCAGACTTAAAAAAACGATCCTCGATCATTTCTGCTAATTTCAACGGGATCTAAAGTCAACCACGATTTTGTGCGATCTGGGATTGTAAACAATTGTGCAAATTTTCAAATACTGTTGTTATCAGTAATAATGCAATAAGCAGATCAATCAACCTTTGTAATTATTGAAATCATGTCCTTAGTTATGAAAAATTGGTAATTGGCGTCAATGGTATACATAGGAACCATGTGGACAAGACTCTTTAGCTTCGTGGAAGACATTTTAGTCATAAAACACAATAATGTTGACGCTAAATTGTCCAAATATTCACTATTTCTGTAAAGAATTCCACCATGATAAGATAGATGAGCCCCAATATAAACTTCATTGATTGTCATTGCGTGCAGTATTTGGATCGTTCCTCTTGAGATCTGAATAATGTGCACAATAAGGAATTTATCACCATATAATGGATAGACGATGCCAAACGTTGAAGCGTCCTAATAGAAGGCAGTTGCAAGACATCGCAAAATTTCAAATAAAGTCCATGAATGCGAAAACCTAGTAAATGCAAAAATATATTCCGCCTTGCCATACAAACGTGAATTCTTTGATTGGTTAAGAAATTGTAGTTGGCGATAGATAAATTTAAAGTGTTTGCTGACACTGTCACCCGCATGATCATCATGAGCTGATTCTTCATCAAGCAAAGTGTTTTTCCAAAAAAAGTTATACGGCATTCAATTCACTCCATCTACTTATTTTCTTTGCTTTGGTAAAGAATGAAATAACATTACTGCGAACATATTCTAATTTCCTGTAGGCATCGAAACTGGTTTTATGAAGTGTTATTGCCCAGAGAGAATAAGGTTCAATTCTGATTTTCGAAAATAAATGAATACAATCATCAGATAAAATCTCTATCAGATTTTTTATAAATTTTTGAATGAGCTTCTGTGCCAAAACTTTCAAAACAATTACGGTCTGCTTCTTTAAATAGGGAAAGTTCGTCTGGTTGATAATTTCGAACACTGAAAGAGCACTTATTAGAGCGTGGTTTTGGTGGTGATATTGGTATTGCTGAAATGGCACATTAAGGAAAACTATGGGTGGTTCATTAGGAAATACATGGCCGCCTTGAACTTGCTTCGACTTTAGATGTTCTGGCCGATGAAGTTTACATATTAAAGAATTCTTTGTGATATTTATTTTATTCGCATTTGGAAGACATTTCAATTTTTGAATATGCATGTTTTCATTTTAAGGAAAACGAAAATTAGAAACTGTAACCCTAAGCTCTTCTTTCTTGGCATCATACCCACTATGACATCCATAAACTACACATTTTCTTTGCATTATAATGTAGATCTGAACCTGTAATTTAAAGCTCGACTCAATAAATGTGTACATAAAAGATAAACTGTAGGAAAACCAGACAGTTACATTAACGTCTTTTCTCTTCTGCAATGCTTAAAGTTAACAGAACAATATGTAGTAATCTGCGAATGAAATTATGGAACTTGAATTTGTGTACTTTTAAAATTGTGTATGTACTTTTTGGAAATATAATTTCGGTGGTTTTTAAAGTTTTTGCTTAACAGATTTTCAGCCTCCAATAATTTAAGCATATTTTGGATGTCATGACCTTCTCTTATGTACACATTTGGCAAAGCCAGTGAAATATTTTAAAAATTTTGGATAAATAGACATAAAAAATGAGATTCAGAACCTTTGTTCTTAATTTTTTAAGTAGTTTGCTGAAAATTTATTTAATTTAACCAATCAAAGTCAATTTTGAAAACCTGACGGGGGCAGTCCACCATGTCCTCCCTTGCGCACGCCACTGGTTAAATGATCATTGTATACATGATATCGAACGCACAACTACAGTCGTTGGTGAAAAATAGTTGCAGATTTATCTCAAAACTATTGATATATCAATACGAGCAAGATTTCGATAATGATGACTCAAATATAACGAAGCGGTTTAATGTAAGACGCAGTTGCCAAAAGTGAACCATGTCGCTGAACCAAAGAACTCAGCATTCTCTCATAAGGTTTTTCTGCTCAAGGTATTAGGAAGAAGTACAAAAAGCCCAGGGAAGAATCGTTATGGAATGAACATTGAGTATATTTAGCCTGATGAAGTAAAAGGTGTTACCTGAGGTTTTGATTTTGAGAAAGAAGTGGATGGTTGAAAAGAGGTAGTACAGATAAGTGGTTGTCAGCAGAGCGGGAATAAAGATTTCCGAGGCCTTGGGCTAACTAAAAATGTGGGGTCTCCATAGTAAATATAAATATAATAATAATTTTTCAATATATTTGTGCAATTATTGTTTCTATCTACACAATTAAAAAGAGTATGGATATGTAAGCATTTCATAATTTCATATATTTAAATTTATATTATACTATCAGTAAAGATTGCAAAAATTGTCTTATTTATTAATTGAAATTATTTTTCATTAGAGCGCTTTTTTCAAGCTTTGCACTTTGAAAAATTATCTATTACTTAATCAAAGTTACTGATAAGTAGAGATAAATGTCACAATTTATCTTGACTAATCGCATAAACTAAATATTTTTTTGCACTTTTTTAAACAGAAAAAAGATCTTTTCTTTCAGAATTAGCAACATGTAGCATTAAAAAATGTGGAATGCAGTGTCAAAATTTGGAAAACTGTCAGCAAATACCGCTATTTGTACACCATCGATGACTTAGAATAACGGGAGAATCCAAGTAATGAAGATTAGATAAATACTTTGAAATTGAATGAATTTACTATTAAGCTTATCCACATTATCGAGGTCTAAGGCCTGTTTCTCATTTAAACAATTGTCTGCTTTCGCAATTTGAACATGTGTTAGTAATGCTGTTTTAGTCACAATTCTAAATTTGAAACTTAGATTATAGCTTTTTCGCGGCTACCAAAAAACATTCAAAATTGCCTTTTTTGAATCAGAAATCTTCAAATTTATTTCTTGTTAAATTAATCAAGCAATGATTGGAAATTCTGCTTGAAAATTTTCATTTTAGAATACAGTGAAGAGGATTCATTTCTTGTGACGTTTGTGCATGTTGCATGACATTGAGCAGAACATTATATAATTTATAATAGCATCACAGCAGTTTCTTTAATTACTGTTGGTACCAGTAACTTCCATCTAAATTTTGATGATGAAAAAAATGTAGTTTACCGATCAAATAAAAAAAGAAGAACCGCCTAAGCAGCATCCACACAAAATGACCACACTAAATTCAAAGAATGTGTAGAACAGGGAAAAATTATCCAAGAGAATTCTGTTTTTTATTTTCGCCTGAACACCACAGTACTTTCTTGAGATATTACTGACATTTTTGTAGCTTTGAACTAGGTAGTAAGCAGTGGTAATAATATTTGAATTTAAAGTGTCTAACATCAGTTTGTGTTTCCTCATCATGACCAAGGCCTCAAAAAATATTAAACTGGCTTACCATTCGCTTTTAGGTTGCGCAAGAGAAAGCCTAATTTATCACAGTGAGAAATTTCTTGTTTTGAATCAGCACTATTACTATAAAATTTTCTATTCTCTCTTTTAATACTGTACAATTGAATACATGAATAAATTTCATATTGTACAAGATAAATATAAATGCTTCTAGAAACGGATCCAATTGTGCGTAACGTTTAAATATCCGTTGAAATTTTGATTTTGATTGGTGCTTATTATTTGATTTTCACCTCTAAAAATAGTCAAATTGGGCAAAAAACATTATTAAAGTGACAACTCTTAATAAAACAATGATGCGGTTTTGATTAGCCCATTGAAAAGCATTTTATAATTATAAAGTGTTTTACACTAGAATTACGGATATGGGTTATTTCCACCCAAAACACAAAATTTCTTTGGTAAAGAATATATTTACCAAAAAACCAAGTCCTATGTCTTAGCCTTAATATATGTTGATAATCTAAAAGGATTTTAGATTTGAAAGTTTTGCATGTTTTGAAATGAAACTTTATAATGAACATTTTCATGAGGAATCACTCTAGTGATAATTTTATTAAAATGCTGTTATATTTAAATTCTAACAACTGCAAAATATGTTTGTAATCTAATTTGTCCTATACGCGCGTGACCACCCTGGGCCATGGTCCAGTTGGCCCCTGTGTTAATACGGCACTGGTTTTCAGCCAAGAAAGAAGAAATTTATAATTGGGTAAGCAATTGTGTTATTAAAACAGTAGACGATTGTGATCAACAACTTGTTACAACTAGATGGGTTCTTACTCTTAAGCAATGTGGCACTTTGAAGGCAAGATTGGTGGCCCGTGGATTGAGGACTCTGATGTCTCTATTTTAGCTAACGATAAACTCACATATGCTCGAGACGCTCTTCATCTGTTATTGTCACTTTATTCTAGGATTTGAAATAGATGAAAGTGCCAAATTATGGACTTTAAAACAGCTTACTTATTGTGCGAGCACTTATACGCGTTTTTATTAAGCTACATAGGAAGAGTGGTATTTCGAATGATGAATTTAGGAAATTTGTTAAGTGTGGTTATGGATTAGCAGATGCGCCACGACATTGGTACAATCGTATTAAATCAAAAATATTAAGAACAAGTGTCTTATGTGCAAATACGATCCTTGAATCTTGTTCTTGTCATATTCTGGAGTACTACATGTAGACGATTTTTGTATTGGTGGTGTGGTGATGGCCCTTTTATTTAGCATGTAGTGGAGTTATTGCTCGACGTGTTTGATGTTGGCGTAGAATGTGAGTTTCCATTTCGGTATGTTAAATTGGTCATTGCTGAAAAGTAGCAATTATGCTATAGTCCTTTAGAATGATTATGCAGTATCCATTGCTCCTATTTATCTTATGCTAGGTCGCGATTCGAATATAACGCATATCACAACTGATGAAGAGAGAAAACAAATGCGTGGTCTTATTGGAAAAATTCAGTGGTTTTCATCTCATTCACGTCATGAATTAGCTTTTTCTGTTTCTGATTTTACCAGTAAAGTAAACACAAGTGCAGTTCGAAATGTGTTAACACTAAACAAATTAGTAATAAAAGTTGGAAGTACTAAAAATCTCCACATTTATGTGATATGTCTCATTGGAAGATAATTTGTTATAGTGGATATTTGGTATTTATTGAAAGTGAATTTCGCAAACAAAGGGATTCCATCCACATAGAACAAATGCTTTTTTTAAATGCCAAATTACCACGCCTGTCAATACTACCTCAGTTAACAGTAATGATATTGAGTTTAAATTTACAAAAATTTTTAATGATCTCCTTGTTAGTCTTTTGTCAGAAGTGATGTTCAATTGTAATTTATGATATTCTACAAGCTATTTATTTCTAAGAATAAATATTATTAATATAAAATTTTAGTATTAAATTCAAACTTTGTGAATAATAATAATAATAATAATAATAATAATAATAATAATGTATTTTATTATTATGTATCTGAAAATAACATTCAGAATATATAGTTTACAAATTTACAGATATTGATATTTCAGGTATCTGTTTGGAAAAATTTTGAGGTTTTGATATTTTTTTACCAGAATCGTTGGAGGCATACGTGGCCTTAATCTCTCTGCAGCGAATTGAGTTCTATTAGGAAGGATGTGTCGAAGGGGGTGTGTCGAATTTGATTGGATCTCCCTGAATAATTGTTCATCTTTTTTTATCAAATCATTTATTGATGTATACGATTGCATGATTCCGAATCGGATAGCTTTCTTCTGTATTCCATCAATGTTGCACAAATTTATCTTGTTCTCTGCTGCATACGCTTAAAGTCCATAGTTAATAAATTTGACAATAATACTAACAGTTCCAGCTCAGCAGTTGTGTATCCCAAACGTCTTAAGCTTTATGAGCAAGTAAATGTGCTGGTTAAACTTTTTCGTTAAATTCAGCACATGACCTTGAAAACTAAGGTGGCTGGATATTGTAATTCCAAGTATTTTCATTTCATTTACTAATAAGAAATTCTGAGTATTTTGGGTTGGTATGTGACAATTTCTTCGAAGAGGGATTATAAGCTCTTTTGATTTAGTAGCCTTTATGAGGAAATTGTGATCTCTGTACCATTTTTATGTAAGCATCGAAAGTTTACATGCCTGATCTTCTCCATTTTTCCAAAACAAATACTGTAGTTCTTCAGATAGTTTCTGTGAGACATATATTCTGGAATCTTCAATCATTTGTTGTAATGTAGAATGTATAGGACCTTGGACAGTAGCCTTGTGGAACTCCAAGATTTGTGGATTGCCATTGAAATGCCTTTCTATTAACAATACCCGTTGCTGTCTACTTGTCAGGAAGTCAGCACACCAGGAAACTATACCTTTGTTGGCTTCTGGATATCAGTCCAATTTTTCAATAATAAGCGAATGTTGAACACAGTCAAAGGCTTTTGACAAATCTATTGATAAGATGCGAGCATATTCGAATCCTTCATTCTTTTTTATGTGTAATAAATTTTGTATTTCTATTATTAAGACAACTGTAGAGCTAAAAGTACGACATCCATGTTGGTTAGGATCCAAGGGTTTATATTAAGCCACATTATGATGAAACTTCACAACAAGACGTTCAAGAGTTCTTGCCAGAATGGGTGTAATTGACACAGGACGAAGATTATTTATTTGTGGTGTAGGTGTTTTTGGTATGGGAACGACATTTGCACACTTCCAGATTTGCGGAACTTTCCCTTATTGTAAGCTCAAATTAAATAAGTATTGAACTGGCTGTGCAAGTACATGCACATTGTCTTTTATTATTGACGAAGGGATACCA
This sequence comes from Hofstenia miamia, assembly GCA_900660155.1. Taxonomy (NCBI): domain Eukaryota; kingdom Metazoa; phylum Xenacoelomorpha; order Acoela; family Hofsteniidae; genus Hofstenia; species Hofstenia miamia. The sequence continues at coordinate 2,741,693 of CABFPE010000005.1, read as the reverse complement.
TCACACCCACAAGCTGTTTTTTTAGGTGGCTAAGTGCATGGTAGACTTGGTGTAGGGTAAAATCATTTGCAGTAAACATATTTGGGCGATTGTAGAGAAAAAATTTTTTTCATTTTCGCTCTTTTGATGTTCAGACATTATAATACCAAATGATTAAAACGTTCAACCGCAGTATCAATTTGGTTGGTTTATATTATTCTAAAGTTCAAATTTGAAAGAAACGAAATTTATTTGGATCCCGCATATCCCTGAATGACACTAATGTACTTTCGTTCTTTGTTTTTGAAGTTGGTATGCACAAGACCCCATCGTGATCAGTTGGATAGGAAAGCTTTATATTAATTGGTGTTTTATAGTAGAGTGGATGTGAACAAAAGATCAAATCCAATAGCGAATTTCCCTAGTTCCTTTAGTATATAGTTGTTCTAAGGAGCAAATATATTTTCTTTTTGACAACTCTTCAAATATTTTATCTTTATGAGTTAATTATTTGTTGTTGATATTTAGATTATTAAGTTTATACTTACTTTGAAATTTTCAAAAATGCAACAATTAATAAAATAGCCTATTCAATTAAAAAGTTTAAAATGCCGACACTTATAAAATCTAAGTCATCTATAAATTCATTTCTGATTATCAAAAACTATCTTGTATGTGATTAAGAGTTCGAGCTATAAATCATATATATTTTGAGGAGATAAAATGTACCTTTTGCAAATAATAAAATTGGAATCTCTCCATCTAAAGGCACGAAAGGAAATTCAGACTAAGCGTAAACCACAAATGCATTCAAGAAATGCTGATGGGTATAAGAACATTTGAAGTCTGCGATTTTTATATAAAATTGCATTATTTTATTACATGCTAGAAAAGAAAATCTCTTCTCGAAACTTATTATATCATTGGTGAAAAATATAACAACAACATTTTCAAATGCGTCAATTGAAGATGTAGAGCAGGAAATACCTTTCATTAGTAGCAGTACAGTGGAACATTGTAAGAGCGACATCATGCTAAGCAAAAATGGAGTTCATTGCTTTAAAGAATTCAGCAAAATGGAGAACAGCTACAATTAAAGAATGAGGCACTGCATATACATAAAAACTAGCAGTTTTCTTATGACAATGATTCTTTTCCAATTCAGTTATTATTACAGTCTATTATATCAGAATATGTCATAGCAACATTCAGCAGCAGGCCGATTTTGTGGTTAATGTTTGGCGTGCAATGCTCCTCCGTGGCTGCGGCCCTGTTCTGTGCTGAATTACGGAAGTATACATTGTCTGATGGTTTTGTCACATTTGTGAGTCATTCAAATTTAAGCTATTTCTATGACAGGAAGATTAAATTACTGCATACAAAACGTTTTAAAGTTTTTCCAATTACTGCAAATTTTCATTTATCAAAATCAAATAAGATTTTCCTCATAATCAGTGATAAATGGCTCCGTTGATAATGTTTCATGTACGAGGAATTTGCGAAGAATTGCATGCTCATGCTAAGATATTCATAAAATATAATTTTAGCATCCAAACTTATGCAGCATTTTTTAAGATTCAAACAACGACATCTAGCGTAAAATTTTTCAAATTTTGTTTTGGGCGGATATAATTCCGTGAAGAGACAAAACTTTAATAATGAATTTCAAGAAACTTTATTTAGTTATATTAGGGCTTCTTTGACCTTAAAAAATAATGATTCCCACTAGTTCAACAAAAAAATGCGTATGATATTTTTATAAATTTCACAGTATTTTTAGTGAAAAATACAATTGTAAAACTAAATTTGTATGGGTTTTATATATACATATGCAGATTATATTTTTTGTCAACAGTAGTAAATAACGGCAAGCGTCTTATCTTCTACATATTATTATTATATTTTTTTATATTTAGAAAAAATTGCTTATATTGTTTTGATAAACTTTTTTGTTATGGAGAACACTTAAATAATAGATTGAAAAAGTGGGTTGTAGATAAACTCATAGATGAAAACTATGTTAAATTTTATATTTTTGAAGGTAGCTTTCTTGGAGCTTCATGCCGTTTGCATTTCAACTGAATTGTAACTCTTAAAATACTATTTGAGTTCGGAAATCTTTAGCTATAAGTTTGCTTCAATGGCCCTTCCTTGAAAATTTGAACGTCAATACAATTTAGCAAGGAAATGTGATTAGGTTAATGCAGTTTTCCTATGTGAGTAGCTACACAATTATAGCGTGTTTTGTATTTTCTGTCGCTCGCAATTTGCTAGATTAATGACTCGCGTGTAATTTATTATTTCCCTGTTCTGTGCTAAAAAATTGTGAATTCAATTTGCAACGTCCTTCCTTAAATCAATTTTAATTATTATTTAAAGTGGTGTTGAGAGCAAATATTTTTTAATTTAGACTTAAATCATTAATATATTATCCTCTTTTCACTGAGGTTCTTTTACTCTCGGCTGCTAAAAGATGCATAGAAATTCGTAGTTTTTCACTTCTTTTACCATCGCTTATTTTCGCTTGTCCGACTCGAAGATGGTGATTAGCTTTTCGCAGTTGAACACGCCTACATAAATATTTTTAGAATTACTTTACTTGTGAATCATGCTCGGTATTACCCGACTATAGATGCGACGCGGTATAGATCGCTGGCGAGAAGCATTGAAAATATATTTTAGGCTTTGAAAATTATGATTTCTCCAATCCTATATATTGTAAAACTACACGCATTGTTGTAGGGTAATTGAAAATATTTACTTAGTAAATATATAGGTTATATTTGGAGTACGAGGTATTCTTTCATGTCAAAAAACTTATCATCATCATAATTGTAAATTCTCAAGACCTTAAAATTAACAATACAACATTTTTGTTGGAAATATATTACAAACCATTTATCTTCAACATCATGCGAAATAATTTTATAGACTAGTTAAAAAACAATTGTGTGGTCTATGTCACATATTTTCTTTCTTACATAAAAAATTCACCCACCCACCCCCACCCCAAAGGCAAAATAAACCAAACAAACCTGTTCGATTGAACCTATCAGTAATGTTGGATTGAAAAATGAATTTAATGAATAGTATATTTCTAAATAATTTTTTGCATGAACATAGTGGCATAGTTTTTGTAGTGGCATCCATTGTTGTGAGCACACGTTTCGTATTGTTTGAAAAGGAACTACAGTATGTTGAAAATTTCAATAAAGTTTCTTCCTATATTACACGGACAATGGCTTTTTACTTTGATATGTACATTGGTGCTTACAATTTAATCGAGAAGTAGGTGCTTCATTGATTTCATGATATTAGGATATCTCGTTTCTGCTAAAATTATCATCCCTCTTACTATGATACGGTTAAGGTCTTGTGCCATGCAGATGGTAAACACCACGTGTAGATGCAAGGTAGTTGCCTGTGTTGTCGGGGACGCGCTGCGTGAGGATCTGGTCTCCCCCACCAGTTGTGGTTTAGAATATATAGGCATTTGTAACATTAGGTAAAGACAATAAATTATTTTATTATTCTAATTAAGTTCTTTACATGGTGACAGAGGTGGGATACGAACCGACGCATCCGAAGATACTTGTGACTCAAACCTTTGATTAAGTTCTTTACAGGTCTCATGGTGTATTTAGCGAGCGCGCATTACTTGATATTACCTGTTACAGACATGGAAGCTTTGAAGTGTACCACCCAATGGAAGTGAATTATAAGTGCTTAAAACATAAATTTTATTTATTAGTTGATTAATGAAAACTTAATGAAAAATAGGACTAAACTAAGCAATAAACAATTACAAAATAGAATTGCTTACTTTTAATTTAATTTTCTAAAATATCTGAAGATATTTGTGACATAGTGATTGATGAGGAATACTCGCACTCAAAATTTTCTTATATTGATATAATTGGACGTATTGCAAATATATCTTCACGTTTACATGTAGTAACAATAGTAGTAACAATAGTAGCATATTTTCTTTGCTATTGAATATTTATTAACGTAAAGTTTTTTAACTCGATCAAAAATTATCTTGCAGCGCCTTTGCACAATAAATTTTTACTGAGATATCCTCGAACAAATGATTGCCGTGGCAAGGTTTTTATGTCCATGTTTCCATGTCAATTTTATGAAATATGTCACTACAATCAGATCGCATGCAAACGAAAATTGTGTTTTTATTTCACATTCTAAATTATGTATTGGCAAGTCAACTGCAAGAAAAATTGTGTATTAGAAGATCATAGACACATAAACAGCAGGCTGTTGCAAATTCGAAAGTTTAATTATTTGCTCTATAACCTCTTTTCTGTAGTTTTCAAGCGCTTAGCACATTATTAGTGTCGCTAGGCAGGATATAATCGTGGTCCGTTCATTAATAGATTGAGTCTGTCCACCGGTAGAATAGGGTTGCGGTCGAGCTCAGTTTTTGAATACAAAATAGGTTGTGTTCGGGTTGAAAAAACTGTTTCTGTTTTAAGTTGAATATGATTTATTTATGGAACAATTGACTTAGATTTAAGAAATTTATTTTTTATCACAGTGTCTATATTAACTATGACAGAAAGGCTTCCTGCACTTTCATAGAAGCCTTAAATCTGCTTCAAAACAGGAAAAAAATGTTAAGTATTAAAAACAAATTTTATTATTTTTCAATATTTATCAGGTTAGAATTTGAAGGATAGAATCTGTTGAAATCTGGTTAAAATTTTAATCTTGAATTCGCGTTAAATTCGGGTTGAACATATCTCGGTTCGGTTCACATTTGACCCTTCCCACATTATTTATAACTTCCTTGCAATATGAATTCAATTCTTTTGGTGCTAAATCTAAGAATTTTATAAAGAGCATCAAATCGTAAAAATGTAGTTTTGACAATGTAAACTTTTTGGAAAAAATTTATTTTTTGGTTCATAATGGAAGGATGAGATAAACTGGCACAAATTTGCAAGAAGGTTTTACAACAAAGTTATTTTCAAAAATCAAAAATTTAAATTTTCATTTTTGATTACTTAATATCGTTTGATTAATTGAGGTTAGAACGCACATGTGGGGAATTTGTAACTGGTTTTTGAACGTGACTTGCTTCTGCAAATTTCCTTAATCTATAATATATATGCTATGAAAAAGAGTGAAGTAGAAAGAATATATTATTGGACGCAACTAATTTATAGTAATGAGAAGAGAAAGCAAAGTTTTATACTCATATCTTTTACTTGATATTTTAAAATCAACTATTAATCATTTTATCAATATCAAAATATACCTTGTTTCCTTCCAACGCTTTTTAACTTTTTATAAAAGTTGATTTGATATCTAGGCTTGACATTAAATTAGCTCAATTAGAATAGCTTAACTTGGAATGACTGACCTTTTCTAAGTTCCATGCACTTATCCTTGATGTTGATCCTTGATAATGAAAGTCTTCGGCAAGATGCTTGCCCTTCTAAAGAGACCTACAGTATACCTAAAAAATATAATATCATATGCAAAAATGAATTCTCTAAACTTTTTCTGTTTCTAGTGTAGCTCGTACATGTTTCTTGATAAATTGCTGATTTTAAATTGGAATTTTCCAACATTAATAAAGCAGACTACATTTCAAATCCGTCAAACTAGTTTAATTCTGTATCATGTTGGATTCCAAATGTTTTGATTGATTTTATGAGATTTTTTCATTGCTGTTCCTATTATTTAATAAACATTTCTAAAATAAGATTAAAAGTAAGGAATATTGAATGAAAAAATAAGAAAAATCTGCATAATCAAATTAACAAGCAGCACTATAAATTTGGCTTACTTAAAAACGGTTCGTTTTATGCTCGTTGTATATCCAATACTCTGCTTAAGCTCAACTCGGCTCGGCTCAGCTCGACTCTTTGACAAGTCTGGTAGATATAGACATATATATATATATATATATATATATATATATATATATATATATATATATTGCTTTTCATAATAGAGACTATAGCTTAAGTCTTTGAATACTTCTAGGGATGAACATCACAGCACAAATTTTTAAACAATAAAACAATTAAGTATTTTGCATTTTGTTGTCAAGTTAAATATATAATTCTAAGTTGAATAGATATTGCTATAATTCTTTGTCACGAAAAGCAGTTGCTTGAAAGAAGACAAATATATATTAGGAAATGGGTAATTTCTATGATTGTTGATGTCATTTATTGTCAGTATTGGATGATAATAATGACATTCAAATATCTACAAAAATGAAAGAATAAATACAACTTCCTGTCAATCATTACTCATAAACAGTTAATGTATCAACGCAAATTTTTACATTAATCCTAAATGTTCACATTAACTAGAAGGGAAATATTTCTCAATAAATTAATTTCCTTAAATGTTTTTGCTGCTTTCTATTTCCAAGGTCTTCGAACAAATTTTAATTAACGATTGTTAGTCCACTTTCAATAATAAATATGTTTATATATAAACACGTAATTTCCCTTTGAAGTAATGAATTTTTCCAAAAATACTATATTTATGAATAAATCAAAACATTTTTGCACATGAATTTATCCCATCAATATTAATGAAATCTATCCAAAAAAATTGCAAATGCGATACACGTAAATGAATGAATCTATCAAACATAACTTTGAAGTTTTTTTATGAAAGTTCAATTACTGAATTTCTGAATGTCCTCTTCGAAGCAAGCTGTACAAGTATTAAGGATTTAAAAATTTCATTTAAAAAATTTTAGTCAAAAATTTGCCCCATTTGCTGATAATAGAATAGGGCAAGTAACTCCTTACTAAATCATTTGGATAAAATTTTTGGAGTACTCATACTTTCAATACTACTTTCATACCAAGCATTACTTCTCGTACTCATATGTATTAAATTAGTTCAGTTCCATACTTCTATATATATATATATATATATATATTTATATAGATGGACATGTGCTGTCACCTGCCCATGTTATCAATATATGTAGAATATATTGGCAAAATATACAAGTTTTAAAAAGTTTTGTTGTTTAAAAACTACTTTAATAACAATTCTGTTCTCAATAAAAACTGAAATACGGTACCAGAAATAGGGTTTCAGAATACAGTCAGTTGTACTATAAAATTTTAAGAGAAACAATCAACTGTACAGTCCACGACGGATTTACATAGTACACCTAACAGATTAAGTGAATGTTTTGCTCAAGTTCAGTACAAAAATTTACTGTACCATTTTCGAGATTTTTGTGGCGTAAAAAAGCGAATATTTTAATTTACATATATTTTGCATATTCATGTTACTATATCGATTGAAGCTTTTATTTAGCAGTCAAATCTAGGCTCCAAACCGTCTCTTTTGCATCTGTGGTTCATCACTTCCCACGTATTTTAGTCCCACTTTATGCCATAAAAATACTTTTTCTTCATACATTTGTGTCATTTTGCAGGTATTCTAATTTATTAAAAATGCAACCTTGCCTATTACATTTCATTAGTCATATTGACTAATTTAAATTTATTTTATTAGTAATTGTTGTGTATTTTATGAAATAATTAATATGGAAATTTAAATGCCCTTGATAATTTTTGTTTGATGGTTGCTGACACATGCATACGTTTTACTTAAATTAGTATTTGGTAAGCGCAGGCAGGATCGCAAGCCTGAGCTTGGGATTCCAAATCAAAAAATTGAAAAAATTATATTTACAAAAAATAGATTAGTAAATTTGAATTTGATTGTTCAACAATAAACCAATCAATTTATTATAACTAGCATATTGATTATAATCTACTAAATTTAGCTATGCTTTGCATGGTCAAATGTTTTCAATAAATAGGAGAAAAAATTTGATATCGATCTATGATCGGCTTAGAATATAAAGCTTACATTATATTTCTGATCCAAATGAGTTCTAAGATATTAAGTTTGCTTGAAGAATTTTTTGTAAATTAAAAAATATGATTTTTTTAACGTTAATTAAGCTTGGCTTGATAGTATTTTTGCTTTCATGTTTTAGATTTGAAATTTCATCCGGGCTAGCGATCTATTTGACTCATCCAAGTAATTCGCTGTTATTTCCAAAAATATCTGCAATTAAAGCAATTAGAAAATTATGCCTATTACACTACTAAGCATAGTGTAATAATCCATTAAACATTTTGCATCTGATTAAAAATCAAAGCATGTTCATATAATGCTGTATTAGCTATTGAGTTGATACTACATAATTATTCATTGAATAAATAACTTTCTATTTTTCAGATTTTTTTTCAAATTCTTGTCTTAGAATTGCATTCTGTCCCATTAAGAAAATCTTAGTTTCAAAAAAATCTCTTTTAAATTCTCTTAAAATTTTTCTAATTTAAGACATTTGCATTCAATTGCACTTCGACAAACAAGCATCAAGGCCGAAATACTTCAAATCCAAATTGCAATATATTGCGGGTGGATTCACCAATTCCTATGGAATTTAAAGTTTCAATATCTTATGCATTGAAGAAGAATCGCTATCATATATAGAGGTCTACTTGTTGTTAAATAATGGAATGAGCTGTTTGATGTGTATGCATACCTTATTTATGTTAATTTTTTTACAGCTGTGTAATTACCTATAAAAACCAAAGTAGTATAATTTTGTAGGATCGAGGGTTGCTTATGCAATGCCGTAGATTGTCTTGTTCTTGTGATTAAAATAATGTAGAACAACAATGGGTGGTGATTAAAGTCACGTCTATATTTATTGCATACCTAAGCGTAGATATTAACAGAGTTAAATGTTTTGTTTCTTTAATTTAACCAATTTGACTCCAGGTATTGTGTTTCTCACAAATTTAACTTTTCCTTATATATTTTTACATTTATGGCAAGTGAACTAGAAATATATGAAGTCATAGAGATTATGCACATTTACTGCAATGAAATATTATTAATGCGAGGCTGTTCCCGGAAGTATTATTTAGTCTTTTTACTGAATGTTTAGCAAATCGAAAACAAATTGTAACAATTAATAATATTTCTTCTTCTATTCAAAATGTTACAAACGGGGTACCGCAAGGATTATGTTTAGGTCAGATTTTATTTTTAGTTTTATTAATGACTTGCCTGATTGTCGCTCTAATAATTCTTGCTATCTTTATGCTGATGACCTCAAAATTACTAGTCCATCGAATGATTTGTTAATTGAAGACGTTATTACTTTTACCTAAGACCTACGTTGGACTGTCACATTCTGCAAAGAATTAGAAAATCTACATCAAAATTTGGACTTATCAAAAAGAATATTCCTTATTCAACATCAATAATCAACCTTATATATTAATTTGATTCGTAATGGATTATTGTATGAATCTAATGCATGGTATGGTATGCATATCAAACAAATATATTCAATCTTGAAAATGTTCAAAAAAGAAGTATTCGGTGGATAAATGGGAGAGGCAAATTTGCATCTTTACTTTAAATATATTACCAATATCCCTAAGAATTCAGTTAAATGATATCTTCTGCTTGATAAATCTTCTTTGGAATACTGATTTCAATACACTACGACACACGACACATATTTTTTCATTATTCTTCTAAATTTAGAAGGCAAGAGTTATTTATGTTCAAAAGAACGACTAAAGTTATCATGAATTTTTTCATAGATCATGTAGACTGGCAAGCTATTTATATTGCAAATGTGACATCAATATTTTAAGCGAAGAAAGGAAAACTATAACTATTCATCATCACCTCAATGAGTTTTTAAATAATCATTATGCTGAAACTCCAACTTAAAAAATATATTTTTATTGTTTCTGCTCTCATTAGTATTGCACAAGGTTATACAATTTTATTTACATACATGTAGATATGTAATTCTTTTGATGACATAATACATCTTTTTATTATTATTATTATTCTTGCTTTCTCACAGCTTCATGCTGGTATCCCTCTCAGCTCGGGGAACTCACCAGTTCCCGGGAAGTCTGAGAACTTTCCTCAGGACTCTAGCTGTACCTAACAATGCTGCCTTCTGTGCTACTGCTCCTCCCCACTTTGGTACTCCCAATTCCTTCAAGTATCTTTTATGCTTCTTACTCACTGCTCCAAGTGCTCCTACTACTACCGGGACTACTTTAACCTTCTTCAACTTCCACAGCCTTTCTATTTCCTCTGCCAACTCAATGTACTTGTCTATCATCTCTTTCTCCTTGCTTTCTACATTCCTGTCCTTTGGTACTGCTATGTCTATCACTCTTCCTAATCTTTTCTCTTTGTCTACCACTACTATGTCTGGCTTCCGCGCTTCTATCACTTTGCTCGTCTNGGTACTGCTATGTCTATCACTCTTCCTAATCTTTTCTCTTTGTCTACCACTACTATGTCTGGCTTCCGCGCTTCTATCACCTTGCTCGTTTGTGAAGTCTCACAATATCTTAACCTTCTCATTTTCTATGAAGCCATGTGGCTTGTGCTCATACCACTTGTCTCCTGCATCTAATCCATGCTGCCTGCTCAAGCTCCAGTGTACCATTCGTCCTACCTTGTCATGCCTGAACCAATACTCATTCTGCGCCAGCTTCTCACATCCTGCTACTAGATGATCTACTGTCTCACACTATTTCCTACACTTATCACTTCCTTCCTTTCTTCTGTCTATATGTTTTTTCACCCAGTTTGTTCTTATTGTTTCCTCCTGTGCTGCCGTTATCAGTACTTCTGTTTCTCTTTTCAGTCCTGCCTTCTTTAACCACTTGTTGCTTTCTTCTCTTTCACATTTTTCTGTTTTCCTCCAGTATTCTCCATGCATCACCTTCTGCCTATACCTTGTTTGTCTCTCTGATTCCATCCTACTCTGGTATGCTGTCCTTCCTTCATTCTCAGTTCTTATCTTCCTTAGCTACTTAGTCACCACTAGTAGGCACCCTTTAGGTTGCTCTACCACATATTCCTTTAGCCCTAGTGCTTCTGCTTCTACAGTTTCCTCTACACTTAGCAGTCCTTTTCCTCCTTTATGCCTTGCCATGTACAGTCTATCTACATCTTCCTTGTCTCCTTGTCTCCTTGTCTAATTCCCTCAGTTCACCTAACTATTACTGCCGAATATCTCACACTGGTATCGCCCATGTATTAATTGCTTTTATACTATTCTGCCCATTCAATGCTGACTTCTGTAGTGCCTTCCTTACTCTCCTCTTGTATTCTTTTCTTACCTCGTCCTCATTTCCTCATGATCTGTTCTATCTTTCTCTATCAGTCCTAAGTACTTGTACTCCTCTTTGACTTCCTCAATCTTATCCCCCACTGCTCGTCCTCAAACCATCCTCATCTATTCACTTACCTCTGGTCAGTGTCACTGCCGCACACGTTCCTAATCCAAATTCCAACACAGAATCTCTGCTTGCTTAGTTCAATGTCTCCATTTGCTTCTGCAACATATTCCTAACTAACATACAAATTAAATGTGATTGTCCGAATCTTCAAATAGACGTGTTTTTAAGACAACGTAGAAAAAAGAAACATCATACGATGCAAAAAAAATATAATATGCATAACTAGGCAGGAGTTAGTTCTATTCATTGTCACTTGATGACGAAACGTATTTCTGCATGTCATATTTCATGGAGGGATTCTCATTGTAGAAGTGGGAACGATGTAAGAGATGATGCAATGAGGTGATTTAGTTAATTTTTTGGTCTAGACATTATTTTATTCAAAAAAATTCAAAAAAGTATTTTCATATTTTATATTTCTCTCAAGACAGATTAGTTATAGTTATATGACAATTTCTTAAGGAGATTGTTATTGTATTATAATGTGCGTTAGATGACGATTGACCTTTGTATGAAAACATAAAATATATAAAAATAAATAAATAAGAACTAATTAGTGATAACACAACTAAATTAGCGCTTCATATTTGTTAATTTAAAAGTTGAAAAATGCAAAACGAAATATGTCAATATTTTCATAAATTATTGTATGAATATATTTTCTTACTATAAAATTGCATTGTGTTTCTTTTGATTTTAACCTAGAAATGTTCGTTGTGTTTAACTCCTTTCAGCTTTGTCGAATATTTATATGGATTCATTACAAAAGCTTCATGACTTAGATACTGAGGTAAATCAATTTTCATTTAATATTAAAATATATTTGCTAATTAAGTGACGTACATTTTTTAATGATTTACCCCTCAAATTATACCTATTTGTGACTTGCAGTTCTTCTTTGTTGCTAAGAATATGTACACATTTATAAATATATATATATATATATATATATATATATATATTGACAATTGGTAATACAAATATTGAATAGTTTTTCTTTTTGTAGTTACCCAAAATTTTTTTAATCTTATCATTACATTTTAAAAAATGTATATAGCATTATTAACTTTGCATCATTGATATTGAGAATGAAACACTAAATTTGTGCAAAATATATGAAGAAACAAATAGGTCTTAAGATATTAACTTCCCCACTATTTCCTTAAGTGTTATTTCTATGCTTGCAAACTATTAGATAATAGTTACGAAAGACCAAGTTAATAGTCCTTTGAATGATACAAGTTATTTGAAATTAAAAATTTGTTTTAATAACATACAATTTATTTCCTTGCAAATCACAAGCATTATTTGAAATCAATATTTTCTTCCAATTAGTCTTTTTCCTCGAAGAATTCATTTCCTAATTATCGGCATCGGAAGATAAAAGTACTGAGAGGAGCCCAAACAAACTAAGCAGAATTGACTTCAACCTTAGCCACACACAAAATTATAAGTGAAAATGTGGCAATTCATTCAACAATTGTGTTGTTTTATTGAGAAATAATTTCTAAAATACTAATTTTTCATTAGTAGTAGGAAATAAATTTCAAAACCAATTTTATAAAATCTTACAGAACTAAACATTATTCAAAATAATTTCTTTAATACTTTTGATGAAGGTTTTTAGTGTTTTTTAAACGTTTTTTTTATTAATATTAAGATTCAGTCTGTACTTCTTGTGGCAATGCATTGGGATGAGAGGGCTGATCCTGAAACAAAGGCGAGGAGAACTCGTTCTATTATCAATTCAATGAAGGGGCGGCTTGAGCATCCTGGCTTCAATGTTTTTATAGAAGTGGGTCAATTGGAAAAGAAAACTTGAAAAATATGAAATCAGGCTTTAATGATTTAGTTTATAATGTATCTTTGCTTTGTTAGTTTAAACCTGTCATCACCCATTTCAAGGGATCTAAGCCAATCAACTTCGAAAATATTGTGGAAACCGTAATACAATATAAATAGGTTGTTCTTGACAACAGAGACTACATTCGCAACTCTTGAAAGGCTATTTTCTAAGATGAGACTTCGCTCAATCATGAATCGGAATAGATTCAACCCATTGATGTTAGTGAATAAGAAAAGTCAACTGTCGATGTTGCAAAGAAGTTTGTTAGTCTTCAGCCGTCAACAGCTTTAGAAAAATTTTCTGAAAAAATTTATGACACGTAAAATAATTTTTATAAATATTCAAAAAAAATTATTAACTTTTATTGGAATTTTTAAGTCTTTTCAGCCAAATTCTTCCGTTGCCAAGCAGCTTAGAATAAATTATTGAAACACCAGGATTAATTTGGTTCATACATGTTTATTTTTGTAGTATGCTTTATGCACTTCATCATTATAACTATTTGTATTTATTTCAAATTAAGTGAAAAGGAATTGTTTTCCTTGCAAATACATCATTTTGCATAATGAATTTGTTTGAAAAAGGCCTGGTTTAGCCGAACTATGTGGTTAAGTTTTAAATTTTCCTGATTTGTCAACTCCAATCATATGGGTTCCTTAGTTTGTGGCCTCACACTTTTATGAACCACGCCCCGGGCTATGCACGGTATATATCCACAACTGTAGCAAAACTTTTCGCTTTTGTGAGTCGATTTATCATGATTGAGATGTTCGCTCTGTTCATAAGATAGTTAAAATTTCGTACAATTCTTTTTTTGTGCACAAATTTCCTTGTGTCTAAATTAGAACGAATTTACTCTTAAATTAAATTTAACATAGTGCTAGTTTATTCCTAGCAAATTTTCTGATACAATATACATGTGTAGTATATATATATATATATATATATATATATATATATATAAACAAACATAAATCTTTGAAATTTTGTTGAGAGGTGTTTCTTTATTCTACATGCCTCTTTACTAATTATATTTAAGTGTGAGTGAATACTGTGGGAGTAATGGCAAAAAGAGGCATTCTGAAAAAAATTGCGATTCCCGCTAAATTTCAGATGGCTTTGGACGAAATGCAACGTTTTGCATTGTCCATATATACATACATGCTTGTATAAGATTTATAGTTAAAAATTCAATTNTCAAGTCGAGTACGAGGTCTGAAATTTCAACTCGACATTCGAGTAATCGAAACTAATTCGAAATTCGTTTGAATTGCATCTTTTTTCTTCAATTTTTGCCTGTAATGAGGAACAATATACCGATCATTCTCTATTTCAAATTTGCAAAGCATCAGGCTAATAATATATTATCAATACATATTTCCAACACATCTTTCTATAGGATATATCTCGAATGTTATGCGTAGATGAAGCTTAATTGTAAGTATGTTATAACTAGGGCGAACAAAAGTATAAAAAAAAGTCAAAATTGAAATTTAATTGTTTTAATGCATATGCATGCATATGTTAAAAATTTTAAGGTAAAAAATGTAAAAATTTTAAATTTGGAATTGGGTAAAAAAATTTGAAATTTTCTTTGTGGTCACATTTTTTGGAAGAGAAACAATTTATGAATAATTTTCATAAAAAGCTCTTTAAAACTACATAATGCAAAAAAATTTCCAAAATTTTTTAATAGAAAAGGATTTTATGAAATTTATGAGTTTCGCATTAAAATTGTAACCTAAAGCTTAATAAAGAGGAAGTCTCTACCTCTAAGATTAGACCCTCATTTTCAATTTGTTTAGCTTTTAAAAAAAATTTCTTGGTTGCAAAAACATGGGAAATATCATTGCAAATTTTTAACTATTAAAATAGAAATAAGTTAGAGAAAGCATTTAATTACTATTTTAATATTTGACCAATGTTTATAAAAATGAAATTACTATGGATGTCATTGTTGAGAGAGCAAGAATTGATATCCTATCAATGAGGCAATAATGTAAAAGTTAGTGAACGAACCAAATTACTATGAAATGAATTAGACTTGAAAAATGCTTTGAGTCTGAATCAACCTCAAGTTTGAAGGCTTCGCCGAAAATTTAAAGATATATATTACATGAATATATTACATGACTTAATGAATAATCGGTGCAATCAGTTCATTTAATCTTACAGAATATGGATTGTTGAAAATAGCAAGTGGTCTCCTGCTTCAGTGGAAAGTTTCAATGATAAAAACATGCTTAAGACAATAGAAATTCCAAACATAATGTGAATTAATAATCTTTAGATAAAATTTTTAGGTAAAAAATTACATTTTTAAGTCAAAAAGTGAACATTTTTGGATCAAAATTTTGAATGTTTTAGGTAAAACAAAATCGCCCCAGATATAATGTAAAATTATAACAAAGCTTTCATGAGGTTACATTTGAGGATGGCGGTGAATATTAATTGTTTACTCAATGTTGAAAATATGCAGTGCAGATGCGCAATTGTTTCAGGCATGGAATGGAAATCAACATATATATATATATATATATATATATATATATATACACTATATATATGTATATTTATATATATATACAATATATATATATATAGATAGCAGTGAATTGATCGTTTAATAAATTTTCGCTTTTTCAAGTTCCACTTATC
>CABFPE010000005.1:2698963-2709108 GCA_900660155.1 Hofstenia miamia | reverse complement strand
AACAGGATTAGAAGTTACAGAGCAGAGGCTTGCAGGACAAGTGCGAAAGTTACAGTTGGATGAGAGAAAAGGGAAAAAGAATGTTGAACAGGCTAAGCAAGGGGAAGGTGAAGTGATAGAAGTTGGGACAGAAGTGGTGGAAGCAGCATAATCAGTGAACGCAGAAACTGAAGCAGCAATCAAGGAAAAGATGAAGGAAGAAATAGGTGAGAGAACTAGGTTGCCAGTTCCAAGAGGAGATAAGAAAAGCAAGCTAGCAGTAGAGACAGCAAAGGTCAATAAAGTGTTGGAGATGATATATGCTAGGAATGTCACAGAAGTAAATAGCTTAGTGTATGCAGGCGCATGGGAAGTGCTGAAGAATGTAGATGTGGACATAGGGAAGAAAAGTGGGGATACGATTGAGGATAAAAGCAATTAATACATGGGCGATACCAGTGTTGAAATATTCGGCAGGAATAGTTAGGTGGAACAAGAATGAAATGAGGGAATTAGATAAGGAGACAAGGAAGATAATAGCAGCAGAGAGAGCATTCAACTTAAATATAGATGTAGATAGGCTGTACATGGCAAGGCATAAAGGAGGAAAAGGGCTTCTAAGTGTAAAGGAAACTGTAGAAGCAGAAGCACTAGGGCTAAAGGAATATGAGGTAGAGCAACCTAAAGGGTGCCTACTGGTGGTGACTAATTAGCTAAGGAAGATAAGAACTGAGAGTGAAGGAAAGACAGCATACCAGATTAGGATGGAATCAGAGACAAACAAGGTATAGGCAGAAGACAATGCATGGATAATACTTGAGGAACACAGAAAAATGTGACAGAGAAGAAAGCAACAGGTTGCTAAAGAAGGCAGGACTGAAAAGAGAAACAGAAGCACAGGAGGAAACAATAAGAACAAACTGGGTGAAGAATTATATAGACAGACGAAAGGAAGGAAGTGATAAGTGTAAGAAAGAGTGTGAGACAGTAGATTATCTGATAGCAGGATGTGAGAAGCTAGCGCAGAATGAGCATAGGTTCAGGCATGACAAGGTAGGACGAATCGTACACTGGAGCTTGAGCAGGCAGCCCGTATTAGCAGCAGAGACAAGTGGTATGAGCACAAGCCGCAAGGAGCCATAGAAAATGAGAAGGTTAAGATATTGTGCGACTTCACAAACGAGCAAGGTGATAGAAGCGCGGAAGCCAGATATAGTACTAGTAGACCAAAGTGGGGAGGAGCGGTAGCACAAAAGGCAGCATTGTTAGGAACAGCTAGAGTCCTCAGGAAAGCTCTCAGACTCCCTGGGAACTGGTGAGTTCCCCGAGCTGAGAAGGATACAAGCATGTTTTATTTCCCATATCAATTATGATAAAAAGGAAAGGGTTACAAATTAAACATTAGTAAGTAATATTCAGTTTTTATAAGAAATCAAATAATGTATTTGTTGTCAGATATTGCTGTGCAAGTACAATAAACTTTGTGCTTTTTAGATGTCCTGCAATATACATGTAAACTGTTACAGTAATGCCTTAAAACATATGTGACTTATTTTTTTCCTACACATTATCCGATTAAGAGAGTGTTTATTGTTCAATATGATGTTGTTTACAGAGTTTTTGATAATGTGTTATCGATGATAACGCTCAAATATTCACAGGATGCGACACTCAATTTATGCAAAGAGGAGATTTTTTCCATATTGTAGCAGTACTTTATTTTTTAAATTTTTATTCTAACAATCAATTCTTTAGCTATGTTGTTATTTGGCAAAAGATTAATATCATTGAATTGATCACAAATGAAGTTTCGTTTTTTGGCCTTCTTTAAAATTTTCTTTTGCACTATTATGCTTGATTACGGATATTAAAGCTGTATCGTGAGAGAATCTTTTTAGAGGATCTTTTCAGTTGCCTTTTTGCTGCAGTATTTTATAGCATTTCTACTGCTATCGTTTAGAAGTTTTAACACCCCGAGGTATGCCCACTAATGTCTCTTTATGCTTAGATGATGTACCATAAGAAGTAACAACACACTATTTCCAATCATTTAAGAAGGAATGCTGCCAAATACCAAACCATTTGTCATTTTCACAAAATTTTCATTAATTATTACATTATGCTTATTTGGCAAAACTGCATTGAAGGCAGAGCTAAGGTCCAAGAATAAACTACGAACAATCGTAGATTTCTGTACGACAATAATATGTAGTAGTACGGTTGACAATCCAGATTGTTAGGCAAACTGATCGCCATTATTAGTTTAGTTTGTTAAACCGTCTGGATGGGAATTGATAAAATTCGGCCTCAAAACACTGTGATGTGGATACTAGTTAGACAGATAGGTAAAATGTTGCGGTCTACCGTTGGGTCAGCTTTGGTTTTCTTCATTATAGTAGTTACATCTATTTGCTAAAAATCTCGGATAGTTTTCCATCAAAATAGGAAGAAAAATTCAATTTAGTTTTTCTGCCTACAGCAATATTGCCAAAATTTGTCAAGGTGTAGATTTTTATGAATAATGCTCATAGCAATTTTCAATTTTGTGTTTTTACCAGCCATATAGGTATATATGTATATATTTAAATAATATTATATATATATATATATATATATATGTATATATATATACACTTACTAAAAGTGATCGAAATAATTTCTTATTGAATATGGACCTAATCAATCACGTTAGGCCAACAATTATTTGAGGACAAATTCCTACGTTGTAAAAATTTTTATAGAAAAACTACATTTGATTCTCATAGAAATGTTCTATACACTCAATGTGGTTTTAACTTCCCAAGGATTTGTAAAGGGGCCTGGCTTTCAAAGGGTTGAACCCGGGCCGGCCCATGGTAAGAAATTTCTGCATAATGGGCCTAGGATTGTTCAAAATTTTATTAACAAATATACATTCTTTTACATGAATATATTATATTATCTATTATATTCAATTGAGTAATTTTACATCAAAAAGTAAATACATGGCCGCAATAATTACAATTAACTCAGAAATTATCTTAGTAATATCAAGCGCCAATCAATTTCATTTATACTTTAGGTGTCCCAGCGTAAACTTTAAATTACTTACACAATAAACTGGGTTTTATTTCCTGGGCTGCTGCATAAGTTCGTTGCATTTTTGTCTGATGTAGCACCCTAGTAAATAATTTTGGAAAATTTGGCAAATATTTGCCAAATATTTGGATAAAAATGCTTAATTTTTTTAAATGGCAACATTCCAAATATTTGGAAATTATTTGGCATATTATCCAATTTTGTACAATTTGTAGATTCATTAATTTACAGCTTATTTGAATAAATAAACATGTACATTATGTATAATAGACTGTTTCAAACATTTTTGAATGCAATAAAACGAAAGTTTTATCTTTTCAGTAACTACAATTAAAATATTTATATATAAAGAATAATTTTTGCAACATTTCAACACGTAATTAGTACTTGTTATAGACTAGTATTATTATTTGTGTTTTTTTACTTTTTTATGTTCATACAAGAAATAATTTTTAAATCTATCATAATTGCCAAAATTTAAACGCATTGTTAGATTGTCAATGTTGCATTTTTTTGAAACCATGATGTTGACATACATGTCAATGCATTTTTGAATTTAGAAGGGAGTTGATTGCGTTAAATTAGACCATGACTAATCTTCTTTGATCTCTGCATTAGCTGTATACAATGTAATGTATATTGTGAAAGCAGTTTGATAAACTGCTGTTTTAAATAACTAAAGCTAAAGTTAAATACTTTGCACAAGTGTGTTGGTGTAATTGCCTAATATATTTCATAAATTCCTAAAAATTCACTTTGTCCTAAATTTGGAAAGTTTAGCAAATATTTGGACAATAGTTGCCAAATCTTTGGAATGAATTTGCAAATAAAATCCAAAAATTTGGCACTAATTTGGAATTTATTTGCCAATTTTTCCAAACTTTTTTACCACTGCATGAACACATATTTATTATTAAAACTCCAATACAACTATTAACAATTTATAAAACCGCATTATAATTCTTTTCCAGCTGTGGACGCATGCTTATTTGAAGCCGGTCGCTTTTGTCGCCATCACGAGTAAATTTTATTGTTAAAAAGTGCAGTTGATGAAAAAATGTTTTCATTTTAGTATTTTAAATTATATTTTTAATCTTTTTATTTACAGCTATCTTATAATTGTTTTGGATATGACGGGCATGGGCCAGACCTTTTCCTGAATATTACCAGGGTCTGGCCTAGGCTTGAAATCACGGCTCTGTTACAACTCTGCTTCCCACTGAAAAAAATGTTTTCATCGAGTAGATATGAATTATTTTTCGTTACCTCCGCTTCATAGCTATTCTTTTTTATGAATGCCCAATGGAATGTTAATGGAGTAATATTTTTATATACACGACTTAATTTCGCTTTCAGATCCGTAGGGAGTGCGGTTGCATAATCAGACAATAATGAATTTAATAATGGACGCCTTGTTAAATATAGATATTGGTAATGATCCTGCGAACATTGAGAACTACAGAAAGCTTTGAGCAAAAACTTCTATTGTTTTAGTACCCATAGGTTTATATATATATATATATATATATATATATATTAAAACGCAATGCCCAACGAAGTCATTAAGAATACTTAATTTTATTTTTGTGAGAAATCTCTTTATTTTTTGATTTTTTTATTGAAGGACTTTACTTTCAAAAGAATGTTACAAATTTATATAAATTATCAACAAAATAAATATGAATTCCTTTCTTTCAAATAAATCAATTTCAGGTTGGAGATGCACATAATTTGCAACTTTAACTATTTTGTAGAAAAATAATTTACTGTTAGATTTTTTTTAAAGATTTTCATGGGATAGCATTTTGGTTGATCTTCTTGTTGAAGTCCGAGGAATGAAAATGTCTATGAACTTCTCATGGTTCTACTGTATGGATTAGAAGTTTGTTGAGGAATGGCATATCTGACATTTCTAAGTGCTAAGAAATAGGCTTTTGCTACTGTTCAATATTTTAAGATTCGAGGAATTAGAGTACCATATTTGAGAAGCATGGATCACTTTAGATTTTAGCATAGTGTCATCAATATGTATTTTTGCTTAAAAATTGCTGCTAAAAGTAATGCTACACATAAGATATAGAAATGTATAATTCGCTGCTTTAATGTTGTTAGAGATGTGACTAATCCATGATAGATGTT
This sequence comes from Hofstenia miamia, assembly GCA_900660155.1. Lineage (NCBI taxonomy): Eukaryota > Metazoa > Xenacoelomorpha > Acoela > Hofsteniidae > Hofstenia > Hofstenia miamia. Next base: position 2,703,912 of record CABFPE010000005.1, on the reverse strand, counting down.
TAGAGACACAAACGCTAAGATCCTTTACTTAATGATGAATGTACTGTATTTTCCAATATGTGAATCAAGTTTGAGTCTTGTAATGGAAATAATTGAAATTTATTGACATTAAGCTTTATTTCTAATCTTCTTTGAGTAGTGATATAAGGTTGTAGAGCATAATCTAATATCATCTGCAAAAAGATAAGGAATAATATTTAGGTATAATTTTTATAGATCATTGATATATGTGATAAATAGTAATGGGCCCAATATATACCCTTGTGGTACCCCATTAACAATCACTATTTCTTTGCAATCAGATAAATAAGATGATAACTTCATTAAATTGATTGGAATATCTTTAGTATAAACTTGCTGAAAATTCCAGAAGAACTTCAAGAAACATGTCATCCTGATCAATATTGGAAACGTGCTGCTGGTTGGTAATCACGCAAATACATTTTGAAGTATGAGTTTCGATAATAGAGATTTTGCATGAATATGTAATGTACAATTGCGAAGGTAGTTTTCTTAGTTCAACTAGGTTAATATCGGATAGTATTTGCACTGATAATATTACCATTGTTGTGTTTCTGTTAAACTAACTAAATTTCTAATCATTAAATCGCCCAAAATCCCTTCAGCATGTGAGGTCCTTATTTACTGCAGTTCAAAAAACTTGCATTCGCCTGAGCATTTTAGAGAAAGCGGCAGAAATCAAATCTTATCACAAATATGTTCTTCAATATTTGCGATAAAAATAATAGTCCTACTGATTTTAGCACTTACTGGAAGCTTTTTCTTATTAGAAATTAGGCCCCTTTCCAAATTTATCTTCTCCTACAGTAATAAATCAATTTGTTACATTTGCACTGAGGGATAGATAATTCACACTCCCATAGTCTGTTAAACACCCAGTCAACTGTTAAGGCAAAGATATACAAACTGCCATTACCGAGCCCATGCATTTCATAGTTAAACGTCTTCTATTGTTTTGTTTCAATTTGGTTGAAAAACGAATATCCAAAAAACATATTTCAGAACTGCCCTGATAGAATTTTTTGTGAACATATTCCTATAAGTCATCAACTGATGGCGTTTAAAACCCTGACCTAAGCAGCTTTGAATAAATGATAGTCGAGATAGCGCTATATTTATTATTAATATTATTACGCTTTTCGGGTGTCTCTCACCGATATACACTATGGTGTGTTATTCGAAAAAAAAATCATTTTGGAAAAGGAATTAAATATTACCTACAATTATCTTTTTTTATTGTCAAAAAATAGAGTTTTTGAGTACCACTTTCAGGTGGAGTATAATAACCATCATAATTTAAGGTTATTTTTTCGAAATTACTAGTTTTAATATTTTTTTATCGCAAACCTAATTTTCGAAAGTGTGTTTTGGAAATTATTTATTGCAATTCCTAGTTATAGATCACAGTCGAATACCACACAACTTGGCTTCAAATTGCGAAATTCTTCAATACAAATTCCTATAGCATGGACAATTATAAAGAAATATGAAAATTTAATACTATTTCCACTTTATTTACACTTTGACCGGGATTGACTTGTTGCTACAATATATGTAGTGCTATTTACTCATATCCTCTTTGCTGTCATAGTGTCCACATATTCTAAACCATGTCTCCAATTTATGGTAAGCCATCTAGGGTACCTGATATTCCAATATGCATAGCAAAGACTAACATTTGTTAAAATACATGGATTGCATTTCCTAAAACAAAGGTAAGAACTCTCGTAATATAATATTTTTGAAATTCAACTTGATAGATATACAAGTTTGCATTGTTTATTCCATGAACTGCATTAAACAGATATTCGCTATATATATATATATTGTGGCATCAGGTACTGGTCGGTTAGTATTGGCGTATCGGCCAGACCAAGTGTTTTCGGTTTAGCTTGTAATTTGCAAATATGTTTACAATAATATGCATATAAGACCAAGCATTTACTGTAATTAGAAAATAGTTTTAGCTCCATTCAACTGTCAAGCGGAAATGCGTTAATCCCAGCGATGTTACTATATATATATATATATATATATTTGCATGTATAAATATTCATATGTATATTGCATGTATAAATATTCATATGTAATACGTATTCAGTAGATATACATGAATATATATGTTCATATATAAATGGATGAAAACTAGGGTAGCTTACACCATAAATTAATCCTAAATTACGATTGCCACAAAAATGTGGGTTTCTAGATTGCGCTAACTGAAGATGTGACTCAACATCCCATTTTTGCCAGTGAGGTAAAACATTTTTGCCAGTGAGGTAAAATAGTGGTGAATCACCTTAATATGCACACTTCAAACAAAAACAAATTCTACAATTGCAAAGCGTCATGAATTTTATTAGTTCCCATTTTGGTGAGGAATGGCTTATTTTGACAGCGAATCTTACATTATTGAAATTTGAGACACTGAAGGGAATAGGTGTCCTCTTAAAAAAATATTTTGGGAATATCCATTGAAAACCTAGCAGGTAAAAGTTTTTGTAACATTAATTATTATGATCGAAGCGATAGTAGAGCTCGGTCAGTTTGGCCTTGTATACATGCAATTACATCAATAGCAATACATTCTTTCATAAATTTAAATCCTTTATTACTGTTATAAATATTAAATTATTTTATGGCTGACCATACATTTAATTCACCTTAAACTTTATTGGAAACGTATTTAATGTTATATATTACTGCGTTTGCAAAGTTTGAGAAAGCAGCTTGCTAGCTATTTCTTTATTGGTCGAAAGTGAATGAAATTATGCATAAATGTACACAGGTGTATTGCACATGCAAATGCACCTACTAGTGGTTGTTTCTCTTATCAGTTGTGATGCAGTGCTGCTTTTTACCCGGTATGTTTACCATATGCTGCATATTGTTTTGCTTTAATGAAGGGAGACCACCAAAAAATGTACAAATACTGCTCATTGACGGAATGGAAACGTGGAACTAGTTCTACATAAATTCATGTCAATTTACTGCAGGTATTTCAGGAAGAAACACCAGATTACAGAACAATTTGCAAATATTGGATCACCTGAAGATATGCCCCCCCAACTTCCAGATTTAGCCTCACCTGAAGATACTACCCCCAACTTTTTCCGCCTGAAGATAACCTAACCCTAACCCTAGCCCTAACCCTAAACCCTAAACTAACCCTAAGCCCTAACCCTAACCCTAATCCTAACCCTAACCTTATTTATTTGCTTCAACAGTAAAAGGGTTAAGTTTAGGGTTAAGGTTAGGGTTTGGGTTAGGGCTAGGGTAAAGTAAAAGACATATTTAGTTTTTCCTACAATTTTCCAACTGAAGATGTTCCCCCCAAGATTTTCCACCTGAAGATATCCCCCCAAGATTTTCCACCTGAAGATATGCCCCCTCAAAGCCTTGGGGGCACATCTTCAGGTGATCCATAAAAACACATAGCATAAACCAATTTTACGCAGTAGTAACTTGTTTTACATGATGTCCCTTTGCATCCTGACGTCATGTACTTGGATGTGATGGATAGTTTAAATGGNCCCAAGATTTTCCACCTGAAGATGTTCCCCCCAACTTTTTCCGCCTGAAGATAACACCTAAGCCTAACCCTAACCCTTTTACTGTTGAAGCAAATAAATAAGGTTAGGGTTAGGGTTAGGGTTAGGATTAGGGGTTAGGGTTTGGGTTTGGTATTGGGTTTGGGTAAAGTAAAAGACATATTTAGTTTTTCCTACAATTTTCCAACTGAAGATGTTCCCCCCAAGATTTTCCACCTGAAGATATGCCCCCCTCAAAGCTTTGGGGGCACATCTTCAGGTGATCCCAAATATTTTTGTGCTTTCAGAACGAAGTCAATGTGTCTACTCTTCTTGGATGCCTTATTCACAATGACACAGCACAAGCTACAGCGAGTGGAATCTGATCGCAAAAATCTTAGCATGCTAACAACTTTGGACGATGAAAAGCAAAATATTCAGGAAATTTTAAATTTCCTTCTTTGTGTCTACTAAAGAAAAACAATGGCCAGCACGTGATATAGCACGCCGTGCAATAGGTGGCATCACTGCAAGACAATTTCTAACCTTTCGTTTAATCAGCATATTAAATGATAAATATTTAAATGGTAATACGATCGGTTGACTGATTGATAACAATATTTTTTTGAAAATGTACATATATATATATATATATATATATATATATACTTGTTATTATATTAAGACTTTGAACATTTTTAAGTAAATGGTTATTGCGACATGCTTTCGACAAATATTTTTTTCATTTTCAAGCATTCTTTACGTGATTCATACTCTCAAAATATATAAATTTGATTGATGTCTTTGTATTTTAATGTTTTCTTAGTTGATTTAATGCATATTGTTTCTGCGATTCTAGTATCTTGATGTTTTATTATTAAGTTAAAACTTTAATCTTAGATTCACATGCATGTATTTACATTAATATTTCTGATTGCGGATGCCCACTTATTGGTCTTTTGCCCGAGTTTCTCAATGCCAATGCATCACTTCAACAGTCACCACATGTTGCAATAAACAATTATTTAAAAATATGTATATACATGTACGGGCTTTGGATACAAAAGTTTTAAAAGGCGCTGGATACAAAAAAATATATACAGGCGCAAGATACTATTGTGGACGGCTCTGGATATGGGACAAAAAAAATTTTTTGAGAAAACTTGAAACTCATACATAAGAAATTAGACCTCTTTTCCAAATGCGCAATGTAAAAATATTTGGATAAAACGAATTATTCTGGCTTTGCATCAAAGAGGGCGCTAATACTATGGAACATCAGCCTGATGTTCCATAGTATCAGCGCCCTCTTTGAGAGTGCGGGCGGTGGATACAAATCCTATAGTATCTAGAGCCTGTATATCTATAGGTATATATATATATATATATATATATATA
>CABFPE010000005.1:2678163-2688374 GCA_900660155.1 Hofstenia miamia | reverse complement strand
ATATATATATATATATATATATATATATATATCATGACTGTCTTTTTTGTTACAATTTATATAGGGATAATATGTGATACATTTCTAAAATAAATATTTAAGACACCGTTTATTGTGTAAAAAAACATATTTACTCCTTGGATAACCCAATAGTATTACACTTAGTAAACAAAAAATGCGTGTAGCTATTTTTCAATAAAATCAGAAAAGTTTGGCGCACAATGTAGAATAAATTTCTTCCTTATTGTGTTAGGAAATATCGATTACCGATCCCACATTTCCCAAATACTGGAATAATTGTTTCTCTATCCAATATTTTCAATGCAAATATATTCATTTTGTTAAGTTTTTCAACAATAAAAAATTACAGTAACCTAAGCACTTCTGTTAATATATCGTAGAAGTCCATGAATTTCCGGAGCTATTGTGTTAATTACTCTATAATTAAGTCTGCAAAGCATTGTATGATTTTATCCGTGGTTTTTGTATTTATTGGTAGGAAAAATGTCACCAGAGCTATGTCCTACCTTTGGAAATAATCCACTAAATATTCTAATTGATTAGAGTAGTAGTCTGCATTCAAAGTAAAGGAAAATTATTTCCTATTAATTCTTTCTTCATAATGATTTTTAGTTGCATTTTTAAATGTGTAAATTTACAATATTATAAGTTGCAAGTATTATGTTAAAGTAAGATCTGGCATGACCGAATCTTTTTGTGTCAGTCTTATAAGTTTCAATGCTGACGTATACAGTCTAGAATCGCGAATAATTCTCCTTTATTCTCGAATTGTACTGTAATATGCAAAAATTTGAATAAAGCATTTACTATTCTCATAATGCGTTGTACATGCTACAGAACACTTAATTATAGGTTGATCTCATACAATGAATATTTTGTTTGTCTTTGTTTTTATTCATTTATGCTTAGCTTAAAGAGAAATCTCTCATTGTCTAAGCAGGCTTTAAAATCATAGACTAATGGAAGCACTAATATAATATTGTATCAAAATGAACTTTCATGAATTTGTTTTTGAAATCTTATCTTGTTTTGCTCTGATTTTATCCAATTTTTTCTCTCTAGTAATGAATGCTATATATTCTTAAATTTTGTATACATGTTTGGTAAATTAACTGTTTTTAGCAAGAAGACCTTTACCAAAAATCATTGTTTATAATGATCAGAGTTTGTATAGTTCAGAAGATTTAAGTGCGAAACCTCTAGCTTTGCATATATATGGGCCTGATCGCCCAACACAGATTGAAGGTGGTGATATATTCTTTAGAGCGACTGATACTGGCCGAGGTAAGTGTTTAAATTCAAATATACTTCTCATAATAAACATATCTACTTGAATTAAGAGTACCTAAATAAATGAATATATATATATATATATATATATATCAATCGAATCATGGAGTTATTGTAATGCTATTATGGGAACTTAATCATAAGTATTTTTATATTTGTATATTCTTCCTTTCTCACGTCTTTCAATTTCTTGAAATTATGTCAATGAATAAGGAATCGATTTATTCCAGTTCTTACTTTATTTTGGTAAAGCTAAATCCAAACACTATGATGCAATTTTTTTTCTCACATAATCACCTACAACACTATTTTGGCTAGCAAATTACATTTTACAGAATGGATGGTTAGTCTTAATGGACGGCACCACGTTTAAAGATATAGGTCGGACATTCGATCATTATCTCTCAGCAAACTGAGTGTACCTTTTAATCACTATATAACGAACATTTACAACATTATATTTGTTGCTTTATATTTATCTGTAGCAAATTTTATTTAATAAAAGTGGGCGTTTTCTATAGAACGAGTAGTCTAATAAGAGAGCATATACGGTATTTGTCCAATTATTTTAATCCACGTAACATTTTACACAAATAAGTCATTATAAAGTTAATTAATAATTTTTTAGCAGTAATTTTTATTGGTGGAATAAGAATCGATATTTGATGGCAAAATCATTACTTAATTACAACGGAAATTTCCTAATACCACTCGTATTATTTTATAATCCTTAATCATGCTTGTAAAGATTAACATGTTAATAAAGTGGTGCAATGTTTAAATAAATAGAATATTAAATTTTGTAATTAATTTCCCCAGCGAGTGCAAATGTTATCTCTTCTGTTATCTAACCTAACTTTTCAAAGAGAAATTTTAATTCCGTTACATTTGGTTCTTTTCTAGTTGTAGCAACACGCTTATTTCAAACTGTAAAGCTAAATATTTTAAAAATTCGATAAAATCTATTACGAAGAAACTGAGAGAAAGGAAATTCGAAAAGTGGTCGTCTCATCGACTTATCAAGATAAAGCTCTCTGAGGCAATCTATTTTTAGCCTTAACATCTTATAGCTCTCAGATCAAAGATTTCTTCTTAAATTCCTAACGAAATAATTAATTTTATTGTGTTTTACAAATTTAAGTGCGTAAAACTCGAATTTAATGAAACTTGCATTTGCTTAGTTATTTAATGCTTTTCGGATTTCACTACAAAGTTTTGTTTTAAGTTGGAAATATAAGCTCCCTAGATTTGCTTTCTAAGTAATCGAAATCAAGACGTAATTAATAAACAGATGAGGAAGTATCAAGTTTCTTATCACTGAATTTAACAGTATATTTCATTAAATATAACTAATTATAAATTATCCCATTATGTTGGCAGATGTAATATTTATTTTGTGTTTTTCTTATATTTCTATTAAAATAGCATTTTTTCTAAATTTCCAAAGGTTTGTGACTTTGTATTATAATTGAATATTTAATACAATTAGTAAAGCTTATCTTTGAAATCATTAAAAATATAATAATAGTCCAAATAACACCATTGCTAAGGCAATACATTTCATATTCTTGATTTAATATTGTGATAGGAACTTATACTCTTCTCTTAAGCTATTATATTTCAAGTACACAAATTGCTATCGCAGTATTCTGTGGTAAATCTCGTGGGGAGATATTTTTTATAAATATTGGCTTAAGATCTTAAAAAATAAACCCTTAGCCTTTTATTAGGGAGGTGAAGTTTCATTGAGAAGCTTATTTTTGAATTAGTTTTAATTGACATGCGTTCAATTAATCTGGAAAGGAACATAGACAAAAGAGGCTAACTGCGTTAATTGATCTCATTATATATCAATTGTCAAAACAGAAATTTATTTTTATCCTTGAAAGATATCGAATATCCTGTTGAATATGAAATTAGCATATTATAATCAAATAATATTATTTATAAATTGTCTTAGATTAAAGTATTTTCAAATATTATAATGTTTCCTAATTTTTCACATTGTGACATATAAAGAGGAGCATCATACTATATAAAAAATATTGACTATACTTAGAGTCCCCTGCAATAACTTCTAGCAAATGCTTGTCTTTATAAACAGCATATACATATATATATATATATATAAAAATTTGCCTTGGCTCATATTATTATGTTGTTCTTTTAATTATAAATTGTTAAGTAACACGACATTCTATTTGTTTTAATTCATGCATGTAATCTTTTTAAATGTTATTGGTACTGAGGTTATTAGAGATCTGAGGTACTTAAAATCATTAGTCATACAAGTTAATGATTTATGTTCAATGATGAAGTTGTTTAGTTTTATGATAACACTTAAAGTGTAAATAGCTTTCATTCTACACTTACATAAATGCATTTTTGTTTGCAAATATATTAAAATCTACTTCAAAACCTATCGCTATGTCACTTTCTAGATCATGCTACTTCATCTCATTATGCTACTAATGCCAATGTTGTGCTACTAAGATCGATCGATTTCATTAAACTACAATTCCCTAACACATTAACTATCCATTTCCAAACAGAGTTTTTGAGGATATCCTCTAGTTAAAATTTATTTATATAAATGTATTAAAGAGTTTTCATCTTATTTCAAAAAAGTAGGCAATTGCCTCCTTGGCTCATTCAAGTATAAAGCTTTTTTCATTTTTTTACTTCATTATTTTCCGGAAATTAATACAAATGAACTTAGTTGTCAAAACAACTCAAGTTATTATCTGTCGAAGTCCTATATGATCATATATTTCTCGTGTAATAGACTAAGCGCGCACTGTTGATTATTTAATTTAACAACTAAATAATTTGCAAATTAAAATAGTTTATCAAAATGTTGTCAAGTGCGCACTAGTGATTTTTAATCTGCTCAATCGTTCATTTTAGAATGGATTTCATAACGATACTGCATACATTACGGCAATATGTGAATTACCAGTAAGACTAAGGCACTATTCTAGATAGATTGTGTAAACATGAACACCCTATAAAATTCTTTAGTTACTGCAATTGGTTCGAATAACATTATGCAAACACAAATTTTCTTAAAAAAAATTTCTGTTTCATTGGTTGGAACGGTGTCATAGTTACAAGTAGCGTCACTAAAAGGGTGGGACCGCAACTGGCAATACATTTTTTTGTTCTCCATAAATAGGCATAAAACTTATTATAAGCAATTTTAAACAATTTTGGGGCAAAAATTTTAGAAAATTTCAAAATAATCATATAAATATAGCCAAAAATTTGGACCCAATATTAGAATAAAATCTTTAATAAACAATTTTAGCTATTTTGGAGATCCAATAATTATGCAGGTACAAAATGTTTAGTATAAAGTATCTAATATACACCAAAAAAACGGTCACTGAAAATTTAATACATAAATTTGGGAGTTGAGTTGGGGCCTCGAATTGACATCCCGCACCAGGCCCCACATTTACCGTGACGCAAATGACAGTAGCATGAAAAAATATCTCTTTTTGCATCAGCAAAATTTAGATTATACATGTATATGTAGGCTAAACAATGTCAAATGTTGCATATACATACACATGTTATGTTCACTATCTGGCAAAGAAACAGTTGTTTAAAATAAAATAAAACCCTGGTATTTAATACAGGTAATGAGCTAAATAATAGCTTGATTCTTCTTTCCAAGTCAATTAATTCAGTCCAATTATTATAAAAACTCCTCTTTATAAAGCTATGGTCAAATTTTTTTTAAACTGCTTGTAAAAATTATTTTTTAACTATAATTTTGAATGAATCAACGCCTTTCTTCATTTAATTAATGGTAGTGCGCGCACGTCCATTGAAAACGCTATGTTCTATTTTATGTGTAAACAGTTTAATCAACGCGAAAATAGATCAAGCGGGAATTTTTTAATTTCCGTGATCATTAAATTGCTAGTGCGTGTTGACGTAAAGAAAGCTCTGTGTCCTATTTTGTAAACTAAATAGTTTCGTATTTACGTAATTTAAAAATCACTAGTGCGCAGGGCCGTGGCTAGGGGAGGGCCAGGGGGCCATGGCCCTCCCTGTTGGGCCACTGGGCCCCTTCCTCTTGGCATTCTGGATACAAAGCTCCATAGTATTAATGTTCTGTAACTAAGTTAGAGTGAATATATTTTAGTTGAAATATATAAAATACTAATGTCATTATATTTAAAAATTCAATGAAAAAGTGTGAAACTATTTCATATGAGTAAAACTATGATTAATTTATTGAACTTTGCGGTGCCACGGCTCCCCTAAATTTGAAATGCAATATACGGACCTGCTAGTGCGCGCTATGCCTTAAAGATTAGTGAAAATATATCTCGCACAAACTAATAAATTGGACTTACTTTTTTAAGGAAATGCTTAATTGTTGTAATATGGTGTGTGCAAATGGAACAAGCCCCTTTTTCCTTGCAATTTTATTGTTTCCTGATAGATGCTATTTTAAAAAATGTTTGATCCTATTGTATCCAGAGACCAACTCCAATGCAAATGCCTGCGCTTCCCCAGAATTTATTTCAATGGCATTTATGAAAACTATTTTTTAATCTGAAACATTGGAATTAATTCTTCAAGAGGTATTCAATTACTTTGAAATATTCAAATACATGTAGAGAGGTAGAGACGTGCTGTACATATTGACAACCAACAAATTATCTGATCGCAAACAGTTTTTATCGATCGAGGGCTCCTAGAAACTGCTTCGTTTGTAATTGACAAAATACTGAATTTGAATTTTTAAATTCATCTAGTGCTTATAATGATTTTGGTATATTCAAGAATTAAGATTCTAATATGCACATTGACACATTGTAGACTCTTTAATCATTTTCTAAATGGATTTATCCATTAATGTAACGATGATTCATCGCTTCAGTGCATATGGTCATACGAAGCACAGGAAGAGAAAGAGAAGCAGCTAGACTTATTAAGAAATATTTATGCAAAAAATCTATTTAATACATTGAAAAATTATAATTGTAATAAAAATCATTACCATTTTAGCATATTTGGAAATTTCTCAAATTATTTATGCTCTCAATCGCAATTAGTTCCAATTCAGAAATTTAAAATATGGAATTTAGGGATTTCTGAATTGAATCCATATTTTAAAATGAATTTATCCGTGAGATATGAGATCAAATGCTAAATAAAACGTTGAAACAATTGCTTCTTTTGATACTTAAGAATTGAGATTCACCAGAACTAAAAACCGGTAGCGGTGTGATTTGGTTAATTAACTGGGTAATGGACAATTATATTTTTTATGAAAGGAAGTCTGTTGTTGAAATAATGTTATAGTAAAGGCTAATTAACTGTATTCACAGCGAACAATATGCTTTATAACCATTGTCATTTCTTTCATAGATAGTGCTTTTAAATGAATTAGAAAGTACCAGTTTAATGTCAACATCATTTAGTCGTTTATTTTGTAAACAAATTTGCAAATTAGAGAGAATATATTGCAGTGGTGATAGCCAGTATTGGCGCCAGATTAGTAATTAATTCAACGTAAAAATAAACCTTATTGATATATTTCTGAGATTCTTAATTATCACGTGATATTTAAATGCTTGGCCTCAATACAAATTACACTGAATTAAAGTATGCTTAGCATGTTAATAATAATAATAATAGTAATAGTAGTAATAATAGTAACAATAAGAATATGTTTCGATATATCAAATTGAACTAGAAAATTGGATAGTTGTTAATTATTCTTTCTAAAAGAAATTTCTATAAAATTTATTGGAAAAATAGCAGCTGAGATAATTCGTCGAGAGCTTCGCGAAAAATGCATAGCTTAGCAAACAAAGAGGTGTTTGTTCATCTCAGATATGATTGTAGTCGCTTCCCCCACCCTTCGTCAATTATTAGAGGTGCTAGAACATTTTATTTTCATTTGTATTAACATTCAGTGTAAAGAAACTTTGCCTCTTTCTAGGGTCTTTGAAATCCAAGTCAAATGTAATTTTGTAAATTGCATCAGCTAGCTTAGAGCCTGCTATTCTGATTTTAGTTAAATCGCCATCAGTTGCTTAATATGAGACCCAATGTATTCGATTATCAAATATGCTACACTAAGATTGCCTAAATTTTTTAGTAATCTAAAAGCAATGCATTTGACTCGATGCTTAATCATTTCTTCCACATATCCAAAACGGAATTAGGTCACTATTTATTATGCAATTTGCAATATTGAATTTGAAATAGCCAATAAAGGGCGTTTTATATTTAAGTTTTTTGAATTAATAATTTATTATTTTAGGTCTTTGATATTTAGTGGAGTACAGAACATTCTATGTTTTTTGCTAAAATTTGAAATAGCCAATAAAGGGCGTTTTATATTTAAATTTTTTGAATTAATAATTTATTATTTTAGGTCTTTGATATTTAGTGGAGTACAGAACATTCTATGTTTTTTGCTATCACAATTACAAATTTCAGTAGTTATTTCCATGCTAAAGTTGAAATTTTATTTCAGACAAAATCATTTTTTTTCAAAGCATGTTCAGAATCTGCTGATTGCAGTGAATTTGTTAACAAATTATAATAAAATTTGCCTTTGATATTGATTTATCCTAAGCCAAAAATTGCAACTTCGCTCACTGTTTAATGAAAACATGAATTTCTGTCAGGCAATCATCGAATGCTTCATGAATGAATTTATTCATTTTCAAAGACCTCTAAAATGCTGGAAAATTTATATACTTACTGAAGTAGATTCTCGTAAAATCATTAAAGAAAGCTGGAGTAGGTTTATAAACACATAGTGGTTTTATTTGCTCCCATATTTTACATCTTTGCACACGTTGTTTTATTAACAGGTGATAACGGCCATAAAATCTGTTCCCAGTTTTCCAACATGGCGCTATTAATTTTTGCATTTACAAATTCCAGTGATTTTTGGTAAATTTCAAGATTGCAGTTTGTCACCGAGAAGATTAAATTACACTTACTTAACTAAAGACAAGATTCTTTGTAATGGGAATGCGCTAGAAAGCCTTTAAATCTATTTATTACGTAGACTTATAGAAGTGATCTTATATTACATATTTTTCCTGCTTTGACAGGAAAAATATTCTTCAATCATTTTCCCAACTTCTTATTAAATTTGGTTTAGATATTAATTAATTAGCAGAATTACATAAAACGAAATTTGCTTTTTCAAATATTGATGTTCTTTCACAATCCCAAAGTTATCCGAAAATATTTTACCCTAAAAATGCATAATATGTATTTATTGGATAGTGCATGATTATTGCGGCTTTTTCAAAAGAAACTTAGTGAACAAACGAACAGTACTTGACAACGTTGTTTATTCTGGAACATATTCGCCATCTAATTCGATTAGCGTTTCCCATTTTCTTGGTAGTTATCGATTCCACGGGCGAAGGATTTGCTGTTGTTAGATTCAATTTAAGAGGCCTATTAGTCTCTTTTCTTAAAGCAACATGTGGTATTCTAAACCTGATTAAAAATTTAAGCATTTAGTTGACAGTCATATATATAGCTATGACCCAGTTGTGGTTGATATTTTTTGTCGAATTCAATGTAGTAATTTGTGAATTTCATCGCTGTAGTTGACGTGCTACTTATTAGAGAAAATGTATTAATGTATACCAAATAAAAGCATTTACGTCATGTTGGTTAATGAAAGGCGTAGTAATCTATGTGAATCCATTATCCTTATTCTAAACCTCTTCGTTTTGACTGAAGTACCGTATGCTTTTAACGCTATGTGCTCAGCAATTAAATATTTCTCCGTGTTATTTCAATGCTTATCTGCGCTATATTTGCCTAATTAGTGAATTTACATGGTCGAATTATTTTTACAACCTTGAACATTTATAAAATTTTACTGAGGTCAAGTATCACTTTCTAGATAATGTATTTATAAAGAAATAGATGCTATAGGAGAAATATTCTTTTATTTAGTATTGACATTTAACATTATTAATGAGTCATATATATATATATATATATATATATATATATATATATATATTTGTAGTTGTAATCAAAACTTGTGAAGAACTATAATTTATGCAATGCTTGCATTACACCATAAATACATTATGATCAAGATCAAGAGTGCTATTTTACATCCATTTATTTTGGTAATTATTTTATGTATGACTGTTCAATTAGTCACCAAAAGTGAGGCGTAACAGAGGGGCTAGTTCTTGTTTTCGGAGACTTGCCCCTTTCATGCCTCTTAATCATGATCACCTACAAGTACGTAATAAATAATTAAATTCATTTAATTTATTCGGTGTCCTTCCAGTATATTTTGTCACTATCTTCAAAGAGGAACTTGCTTGCTAATACTGTTTCCTTTCACTTCCTTAACATGACCAGGGCTGTACAGAGCAACTATTTATGTGAAAATTGCAGCCAATAGTTAATTTTGAATTTGTTTAATAGTGGAAAATATTAATTCATCCCGAAGTTGTCAAATTTTGGGAACATTGTGTAGACATATTTAGCATATTGTGAAACAGTCATATTTACAAACATTCATTTTCATTCATATATACCGAAAAATGCTCGGCGGTTTTCAAAAAATTTGTTCGACTTAGGTTTTGGTACACACTACTATCAATAATAATAATTTTATTCAATAGAAATATTTTCATAAAACTAAAAAATTTAGTTAATCAAGTGAACCAAATTATTTGTTTCAAGTCCTTAAGATTTTGCCTGTTGTTCCAAGAAGACTACATCGTTTCTTGGAAATAGCATTATAGACAACTAATAGCTACACTCTGATAGATATATATATATATATATATATATATATATATATATCAATAAACATATATATACATAACATTTAAAAATAACAAATAACTTATTTATTTTACATTTTAAAAAAT
>CABFPE010000005.1:2625846-2646141 GCA_900660155.1 Hofstenia miamia | reverse complement strand
CAAATTTTCTTTAGTTTTATTCCTTCTATATAATTAGCAACAAATTTGCTAAAGCATATTTTATACCTAATTTTTAAACTATCCAATTATCAGTATTGCAACAGTTAAATTTCGATTTAAATAGAAATGTATATATGTACATATATACATGGGGTTAACATTCAGGTTGCACTTTAAAAGTGAAAAAAATTATGATCTATTATAATATCTTAGCTAAAAGAGAAAAATGGGTACCAATTAATAATGCTTTTCTTATTTTTGTTGTAAATATATTTATATTTCTGATGTCATTTCGTCTTTCTTTAAAATCCAAATGTTATCTGAATTTTTTCCTACCCTATGTTTGTAAAGATATATACAGTAGGGATATATATATATATATATATATATATATATTTAATTATCCCTACTGCATATATCTTTATTATATATATATATATATATATATATACAAACCTAATGAGATTGGGTTGGGACCTTTGATTTGAATATTATTTAAATTCTGATTAATTTATAGCATGTTCCAAGTATTAATGAAAGATTTTTTGATTCGTTTGTTTTGCCAATTTTCTACTTCACTTCTCCCCTAATAAATATTAAAAGGCAGAAAGATTACTTCCTGACTATATGTTTAGACATTAAACAAAATTAATAATTGACTTGCTAATTTTGTATATTTCCTTTCCTAAGTTGAGAGAATTTTGTTTGCGTCACAACAATTGGAAGTACTCACAAAATGAATTCGAAGCGCGAGATAATCGCTTGCTTCAAGCTCAGTGTTAAGTACTTTGTAGTTGTCGTAATAAGTCTACTTTCTATGTGCATTGACGAACCGTTTAAATATAATTCAGTAAAACTTCGGGTTAATTATATGTTAAGTTTTTTTCATTAAGAGTCACTGCACGCTTTGTGGAAAAAGTATTTCATCGAATACGCTTGATAATGAAAATACTGCTTTATTAAATTTTTATGTATGAAAAGAGCTCCCTACGGCAGTTTGATGCAATATGCAGGTCATTAGAGTTTTTGCACCTTTAACAAAACTTTATGATATCTCTTTTTGTGACCTACATTATTTCGCAAGTTTTTTTTAAAAAATTGGATGCTTTCTTCGACTGCACAATTTTTTTTAATGTTATATTCTACTTTTAATTTTTTATGCTATTCTGTATGGTTTAGGAAAAATAATTCAAGGATGGAGCTCTGTGACTCAGGTTATACATTCTGCTATCATATCTGATACAGGAATATATGAATGTTATCAAACTGAAGCTCAAAGAAGGGACGGAGAAATTGCCATGACCAGAGTCATTGTTAGAAGTATGTTTTTTTTGTTGTAAACTATAAACACCATTTTGTTTTGTAAGAGACTATCTCATGTACTTGACATTTTACTTTGGCTTTTTGCTAAAGTTTATAATTCACTCAAATTTCTTTATTTTTCATTATGTTTTAACACATGGACAATTTATTGTTTTTACCAAATTTAAGTCTATAATTATTATAATCAACAATTCTTTGTCGTCATCTGAGTTGGTGATAACATTCAGTCCTGCTGTTTTATAATAACTTCTATAGAAATTGTTCAAATAAAAATGTCTTTGCACCTAATCTTTGTTGTACATCATTTTGAGTTTTCTATTCTTAACTATGTAATTATAAAAGATTATATATTTTTTGATTTTTTAGCAACAAAACATTGCTCATAAATCATAAGAGAAACTTTGAAACAATATTATATATATTATGAAAGTTATTTCTTTAATTTCTTATGCTGATAATATTGCATAAAATTGCAGAATGCTTTCAAATGCAACTGTTTTAAAAGTGATCTTGAAATTTTGCGTGCTTTTTTCGCAAAGACGTATTTTGAATTCGTTAATTAAATATGACCTTTCCACTTGTTTTCAACTCGGTTTTTTTGTAATTATTTCGCAAACATTTATTATATAAACATTGGGAAGTGATTTATGAAATTTTCATTTTAGATATTTAAAAGTAGATAATACCTTTCACATACATTCATTTTTCAATGGTCAATAATATGGAACTGTAATTTGATTATTTATTGTAAGCTATATCCAATATATTGAAAAAAATTACTCAAGTCAAGTTTACCCAAGCATTGTCTTACAATCTGCGATGGTCTCTTCAAAAAAAATTAGACTCATAATACACAAAATAGTAAAAATGTCCAAATACTGAAAATACCATAGAATAGAGGATTGTTTTCTGTTTTATTGAAGCCTTTACCAACATATCTAGGTTAGTTGTTTCTCCCATAAACTCTTTATCGCATTGTTATCTGAAGATTTGCTATTAAGCGAATTCTTAGAACATTATATTTTGTTGATACTCCTGGCACAAATATAGTTTTTTGAACAATCAAAATGATGTTTTAGACTATTAGTGTTGAATTATATAATGGTCAGTAGACAAAAAGACGATGTTTTCGACAAGTAAACAAGGAATACAGTTGTTCATTATTTAAGAGTAATTACTTTCTTATGACGGAAATTCTATTGAATTTTTGAATAAAAAATTTTTAATTGTGAAAATTATTTCTGTCATTGAAATTCTTTTATTGTAAATTTGGGAATTATTTTTTGTAGTACTGAAATAGGTTTCATTTATATTAGTCCAGAATATATGCATTCATGTGCATTGCATATGGAAAGCTGTTTGTGAATATTATAATATATCTTCTGATTTAAAAATATCTGTTTTGGTAATGCTATATTTGATATGTTTAGAATGCCTCCCTGGAAGATATAATTATCCCAGTTGTAACAAAATTTGCCGTAGATGTTACAACGGTGGTGTCTGCAGCGATATTACCGGAGACTGCATCTGTCCCCCTGGTTTTAAAGGCACTTACTGCGAGAAGCGTGAGTTGACAGCTACTTATTCATTAATCAAAGCAATTGAGTAAAATTAATTACCGCAAGAATCATAACTTAGCAGTGTAAAATTGCGTCAGCGAATTTCCTAATAAATGCTTTCAGAATTTTATGGAAATATAATGACGTTCCTTCATCTGCACGTCTACTCACTAAATTCTACTACATCATTAAAATAGCATGCTTATGCAGACTATTGCTAAACTACGAATCTGAAATCTATTTAATATTAAATCTAGTTTTAAGCACTAAATGTTTCATTATTCTCTATTGAAGTTCACTCATATCATTTGGCATTAGGGGCTGTAGTTTCAATAATTTGCAACAACTTCATTTTAGTAAAAACCATTGATTTTCAGACACTAATTTCCCAATGACCTTTATTATTACATGATTTCATCAGTCTTCTCCAAGTATTAACAAATTTTATACAAGAAGTTGCACAAACACACTTGAATCAACTTATGAGAAACTGCTTGGTCCCTCATAAATGCAAATCTTACTGCTGATCTCTTTTGCATTACTATTGCCAAGGTTGGGTGCTTATACTTGGAGTTATTTGTCTGTCTATATCAGAGATGGACATGGCACGAAATTCAGTCCAAAGCCGACCCGAATATGGGCCAATTTACACAAAAATTGTACATTTCATTTTTCTACATATTGTTTATAACGTATATAGCATTCACTTCATTTACGTTGACTTGCATGCACCGACGCGTATTTGTCAGTTTTTTTACAAATTTCGGCTCATCATTTACATTGCTTCAGCCCTTTCATCCATCTATATACAGAACGAAGATGTAGGTGGGTTCTCTATATAGATTAAACACTAATACGCAGCTTGGGTCAGAAATTGGGGATATTTGAAATATTTGCTTAAAATTCTGAATTTTAAAAGAAATTTCTGAATGAAGTTGGTATTTTTCACGCAATATATGTGTATATGTACAATAACCGACCATAAAAATTGAACTACTAATCTCCAAAATTTATTTCTGCAATCAGGAATACAGTACAAATTAATTGAGCTCAGTAGTAAAAACCAAAGTTATTATATTCGTCATTGCAGAAATAAATACTTATGGCCAGTACTGTATATTGAATAATATAGANTGCAGACTATTGCTAAACTACGAATCTGAAATCTATTTAATATTAAATCTAGTTTTAAGCACTAAATGTTTCATTATTCTCTATTGAAGTTCACTCATATCATTTGGCATTAGGGGCTGTAGTTTCAATAATTTGCAACAACTTCATTTTAGTAAAAACCATTGATTTTCAGACACTAATTTCCCAATGACCTTTATTATTACATGATTTCATCAGTCTTCTCCAAGCATTAACAAATTTTATACAAGAAGTTGCACAAACACACTTGAATCAACTTATGAGAAACTGCTTGGTCCCTCATAAATGCAAATCTTACTGCTGATCTCTTTTGCATTACTATTGCCAAGGTTGGGTGCTTATACTTGGAGTTATTTGTCTGTCTATATCAGAGATGGACATGGCACGAAATTCAGTCCAAAGCCGACCCGAATATGGGCCAATTTACACAAAAATTGTACATTTCATTTTTCTACATATTGTTTATAACGTATATAGCATTCACTTCATTTACGTTGACTTGCATGCACCGACGCGTATTTGTCAGTTTTTTTACAAATTTCGGCTCATCATTTACATTGCTTCAGCCCTTTCATCCATCTATATACAGAACGAAGATGTAGGTGGGTTCTCTATATAGATTAAACACTAATACGCAGCTTGGGTCAGAAATTGGGGATATTTGAAATATTTGCTTAAAATTCTGAATTTTAAAAGAAATTTCTGAATGAAGTTGGTATTTTTCACGCAATATATGTGTATATGTACAATAACCGACCATAAAAATTGAACTACTAATCTCCAAAATTTATTTCTGCAATCAGGAATACAGTACAAATTAATTGAGCTCAGTAGTAAAAACCAAAGTTATTATATTCGTCATTGCAGAAATAAATACTTATGGCCAGTACTGTATATTGAATAATATAGATTATATAAATTTAGTTATATTAACTTTAAATTTTGTCGTGTAATATTTCTGTGGATTTTGTTAATAAATGCTCTTAAACTTAGATTGCCCAACATATCGATTTGATGCAGAATGCAAAGTAAAATGTACTTCGCAACCCCTCGATTATAACTGTCAGCATTATGTGCTGTGTCTGCCTGATCCCTTTGGATGTACTTGTCATGGTCGTTATGGACTCAATTGTGAATTCAGTAAGTCACTGCATGCCTTACATATAGCATCTTTGTAAATTTAGATTAACAAGGTTTGATTCGGTTACTTAGTGTTTGATATTAATTCTTATCCAATAATATGATTGATTACGTGAAATTCATTCGGCCATCAAGCTTCAAATATTCTTGTCAACTAACGGAAGTCTCAGTAAACTCGAATGCAACAGAAATATACTAATCCATTTGTTAGCTTACTATTTTGAACAGAGAATTTTTAAAATGTACTAGGTTCAATTTTAAATATAAGGCACATCCACTATTGCGTCTATTGCATTAAGATCATGTGCACACATGCACATATATCATGCGAATGAGTGAATGTATCAGAATCTTCATTCCATAGCTTAAAGACGTTTAATACCCCATAAAAATATGGAATAGTCAATTTCAAAATCAGAAATATTCAAAATTATTTTTATGATATTATCAAACACGCATGCATGTAATTCAAAGGAGAATTTATATAACTGTTAAACACAGTGACTGGCAACAGCTAATTGTATACCAATAAGAACACTTTAGTGGATTTTGCGTGGTTTCAATGTTTTCGTTAATTTATTTTTGATGGCATTCACAATTAAATTCGTCATACATTTGTAGAATGATTTTTCTCAATATTCATTGAATATAATCAATTTATTTATCACGCTTTATGTAATATTTCCGGATTTTTAATGTTAATGCTAACTAGCAGTTTTTAGTTTGCAAGGAAGGCTTTTATGGCCCTGATTGCACCCAGAAATGTAACTGCGCTCCTGGTAAAAAATGTCACCCTTACACTGGTGAATGTGTCGATAGAAGCTGCGACCTTTTTGGTTCAGGAGGAGGGTCACGATCAAGTTGTGATATTGATTATGGCAGCATGTGCGATGATAGCTTCGATGGGGATTCTTGTGAACAGCGTAAGAATTTCCCTAATTCATTATAGACCTAACTAGATTAATAAGATTTAAATTTAAGAAATCATCGCTATTTTACACTCGAAAATTTGTTTTGCACACAAAAGGGCTGTCATTGTTAGATCATTCCTATGCTTATATATATATATATATACAGGCATTGGTAGGTGTAAAGAATACATTGTTAATAACGAATGTTACGGTTATAATTGAAAAAAATGTGATTCCAGAGAATTGTTTTGAAGTGTTTCTTATTAACAAATAGAGGATCAATAGCTGTTTTTCAAGTGGATCAATATAAATGTAGTTACTTTTCAAATGAGATTTTCAAAAAATTTAGATCACTGTCGGCAATATGTCCTATTTTCCAAAAATTGACACTTGAATGAATGCTTTGTGTGCTCTACGTTTCAAACTTTCTCTAAAGAATCATTACGTGTGCATTCTTCAGCTATGTTTAACAGTGTGTACGACTTTTCCTTAAATTTAAATATTGAACTCTGCACTAATATGTGCTAATTTGAAATTCAGTTTTTGTAAGATGCTATACTAGATGTTCATTTTTTCATATTATTCAAGTGTTAGAAGCAAATAGGTTTAACGGATTTTACCATTCAAAATTAAAATTATACCAATCTAAAGAAATTTAGAGCATTAAGTAAATAGCAATTTAGAGTATGATTGAATAAATAAACCAATAAAAGTTATTTTTCAATTGATATTTAAGTAAATACCTCTCTCCATCAAATTCATCATTTATTTATTCTTATATTGTAGCAAGAACCGATGTAATTTAAGGGAACGATCTCTTTCTTAAAGTTTATTTTTCATGTCATTGTCTCGAATTTCTATGATTTTTTGTTCTTGCGCATTTAAATTTTGAATTTATGTTTTCCCGGAATTATAGCTAATTTAAAAGTGTCGATAATTTCTTAATGTTTGACTAATGCATGGTTTGTAACCTTGAAATATGATATTTTAAAGGAAGACCACTTTTATTGGATTATCTTGGAAGATATTCAAAGTGCTTTTAGGATGTCATCAAAGGAGTATTATGAACACTCCAGATAACATATGCCATAATTTATTAAAAATTCGAGATTTTTCAACAAAATTTTTCTTAGTTGATTTCTCACTCAAATATACATCCCAATTTCGTTAAATTCATAAATGCAATTATATGCATAATTTGTTAACTTTTTATTTGTACTTATACAGAGTGTCTCCTTCCCTAAAGCAATTTATTGTGATGTTCCATGCAGAGTTTCACCAGGACGTTAGAGCACTTAAGTAGAGAAAATTTAGTTCTGGTTCCATAACTTTTAATTTTTTAATTAGTTATCTTTCTTTCAAAATCAAAAGTTGTTTTCAAGGAAATTTGTGCAGTTATCAAATTTTACTTTAATCAATGTTAGCATAATTGGAATTTATCGCCTTAAGGTATCACATTTGGACAGTTTTATACTGTTCTGTGGGTTGTTTCCATTAACATTACAAATGTTTAGTACTACATTTTGTTTGACTTTGGTGTTTCTGCATCAAAAAGCTTGACCTTTTTCACTTTCACCTAGAAAAAACAAGTACAGCGTTAGGGATTATATATATATATATATATATATATTGTGTACAAAGTGTGCTTAAACTATTCATTTACAATATATATATATATATATATACTTAAACATAAAGGTCGCACACAACATATAAAATACAAATTAACTGAATTTTATTAACAATAATAACTGAAACACCTACAAAATATAATTCAAATGAAATACACGGGTTTTTATTATTTAATAGGGTATCCTTTATTTTTTACAACGGCTTGTACCCTTTTTGGCAATGTACCCATCGGGAATATTAAAGGAATCGTCCTTTATGCTGGCCATAGATAATTTATATCTGTAATCTTTCGATTATCCACCATTCGCTTTAACTGATCCCATACAGTTTCAATACGATTGAGGTCCGGAGACCTCGCTTGGCAGTTTAGCAGAAGCATAAATGCCATAATTTCCTTGGATTTATGACAAGGTGCGTTGCCTTGCTGCATAAAGTGGTCTTGATCCACCAGTGGCAGTACATGGACGCTCAAGATGTCAACATATTGTTCTTCATCCATCGCTTTATCCACCTTTGCCAGAACTTGCATCCTAGAACTCCATATTGCTCCAAACACCATAACTGATTTTTGTCGACCAGGGTATATTTGTAGCTAAATATCTTGGCTTGAATCGATATGCTTGACCCTTAGGTTTCCTGACGAATTGCACGCGTCCCGATTGAAATTGTATAGGACTTTCATCAGAAAATACAACATTGCACCAGTCTTTTTCACAGTTGCTAATTTTTTTTATGAGACCAGCATAATTTCGATTTGATGTGATGTGAATTTAGGAGAGGTTTTTTGCAACTGTGTCTTCCAAATAAATCATATTTCCGGAAAATCCTGCTGATGCTTTGCTATTGAATACTTCTGACCATCACTCCAACTACGTCTAAATTCTCTAAGTTTCATTTTTGGACAAATTACTGATATCCTCCTTAATAAGGATCTGGATCTTTCTGAGAACTTTTGTGGACGCCCTTCTGGGTTTACTCATTCAATTCGGCCTTCAGTTTTAATAGCGGCTATAATGCGCCTGACATTAAATCTTGAGATCATTAAATGTTCCGCTATTCCTTTTTGAGACGGTCTAAGCTGGGATTTTTGGATCACCTGTTTCCTGACATGATTTTGTGTAGGTTTATTTCCCATGTTTTCAAGAGTAAACAGATTTTGCTGTTAGTCTTACGTGGATAGGAGAGATAATGAACTCAGCTAAACTAAATCGATTAACTGTCGACAATTTAGCGCGGGTATATTATGATTTGACATTATAATGTTTGAATGTATTTCAAATGTTAGATGTGCGACCTTTATGTACAAGACTGTATATTATATGTTTAATATACACAAGATGTTGTAGAACTTCCATATTCAAACTTATATACATTCTCCATAAGATCCTTAATTTCTCAAATTCAGAAAAAAGCCTCAAAAATTTTTTAAGGCTAACCTAAATGTGTATGTAAAATTTCCTACAACCTAGTGCTTAGGGCAACAGAATTTGAAAATTTATCCAATTTACCATGTCATCAAAATTGGTTTTGATGTTTTATCAATCAATGATATTGGAAAATCAACATTTTTATAAATATCTTGGAATAGCTTATTACAAGTAATTCTCAATTTTGCTTATTCATATTCAAAGCTAGCATGAATTTCCATTCAAAATTTAAAATGCTAATTAACGAAGTGTGTATCAAGAAAAATTTTAATGAGGCGGCTTCCCTACTTTCATACAAAGATGTCATAGATAATTTCATCACTAAAATTGAATAATTAATTACTAGAAAACAGCAAAATATCATAAAATGCAATATTGTAGCTAGAAAGAATATTTTATCTACTGGGCTTGAGATACTCAGTGTATGTACTTATTACAGTTTGTTCAATGATTTCTAAGAATTCACAGTCAAATATTTGTGATGCCCTTCAATGAACTTGCTAAAAGCAACTTTGTCACTGATTTAATTAAATCAACTCTTAATATTGTTGTAAAGTGTATCTTAAATTTCATTAAAATACTGCATTATTACCAAATTGTTTCCTATATTTATTCCTTAATGTAATCGTCTAATATGTCTTAAGGGATTTACGGAGACAGGAAGTATGTAAGCCTTTAGATCCAAACGTCAAGTGCACCATTTTTAATATCAGCTTTACTTTAAAGAGAAACCGATTTCCGAATAATGATATTATGACGATTTTGTTATTGAAGGGTAACCTCTAATAGATACTTGCGCTTAATTTAACAATTTAGTGAAAATTAATGTGTAGGACAGTTTTGACAACCAAAAATTGCAAATGCTAAATTTATTTTCAGGAAAACCATGCCTTATTTTTACTATTGCATGCAATTACTCCCTGTATGCTTCATGAAAACACTAAAATATTTGGAGATTTTAATTTTACTTTATCTCAGATCCGGTCATTAAAGAAGCATAATCTAGGCAATTCACTATCTTTGTGCACCTTAATTTAAAATTTTAACTTCCAAACATGGTTTTTTTGATTTTATTGAAAATTTTATACACGTTAAAGATTCATGAACTCATTTTCATTCATAGAAGGAACTCTGCAGATAATGAGGTAACATAAAAGATATTGAGCTCTCTTGACCTTCTACATCCTTATATTATAATTCCCTAATTTAATGGTAATCATTTTCAATAACCTCCAGGTGTTATTTAACTATGTAAACTTTTTAGAAAGCACTACGCACGCTGTTGACTTCTTTAACATACGTGCTAATCCCGGATCAAAGACTGTGTTTATATGCAGTCTTTTCTCAGGACATATGCTTGACTATGTCCATGCAAAGCTGAAGAGTCCAACAGGGCACACATACCTCCCCACAAATGGATCTGAGATGCAGCTTCGTGGTTTCGTCCCCATGCATGTTGAATTTCATGTTGATCAGACTGAGATGGGTGTTTATACATGTTCTTATGAGCAGAGAGTGCTGGCCAGGACGTTCGTGAGATTCTACGGTGAGTACGGAAATACACGTTAATATTATTCATTGCTTCGGCTTTAAATCTGATAATTCACTATTTTCTGATTTCCATATGAATAAATAGAATTGACATGTTCTAATAAATTTAATTCGCCAACAATCTATCCGAAATTGCGAGTTTCTTCTCATGAAAATATTAACAAAATCTTAGCATGTTAATTTTTTCTTCTAGTCACATAAGTCCATTCATACGTCTTTTTAACTTTAAACAGCTCGGGGATTTCTCAAATTGTTTTATGATCCTATAAAAAAATTTAAAACGCTTATAGCCCCACGGAATCGAACTTTGGGCACGGCACGCCTCAATGGGCTTGCGATATCTTTGCATATATCAAGAAACAGTCAATATCTCTGTGACTTCCGTTTGTTAAAAATCTTATAAATATGTGAACGATAGGTATGAAGTGAGTTTAAATCTTTTTCGAAAAATCGAAATTTTCAAAGAAAGATAGTTAATCTTTTCACCTACTTCAGTCACAGAAATTCACTTTAATAACAATTTTCAGCATTCAATTTAAGCATGTTTGCCAATAGATATGTCCATGCTTCACTATGTACAAATTTCCAAGGAATTGAAGAAGAAGATTTTTAAATGTGGAAAAACGGTTTGTCCTCTTAAGTAGACGCCAGACGGTTTTGAGGTTAATATATTTGCAAATGTAGTTCAATATTTTGTGATTAATGCATTGTATACAAAAATAATACAATTCTATTTAATGTTTGAGAGGTACAAATACGGGTGATAAAAGAAAGAAATAAGTTAATGCTAATTTATACCTAGCTAATCATCCTATTTCTGTCAGAAAAGTGTCTGATTTGGAGACTAATACGAAATATAAAGATCATCAATGAGTTGCATTAGATATCTTTTTAATTCACTATGTACAAATTTCCAAAGAATTGAAGAAGAAGATTTTTAAATGTGGAAAAACGGTTTGTCCTCTTAAGTAGACGCCAGACGGTTTTGAGGTTAATATATTTGCAAATGTAGTTCAATATTTTGTGATTAATGCATTGTATACAAAAATAATACAATTCTATTTAATGTTTGAGAGGTACAAATACGGGTGATAAAAGAAAGAAATAAGTTAATGCTAATTTATACCTAGCTAATCATCCTATTTCTGTCAGAAAAGTGTCTGATTTGTAGACTAATACGAAATATAAAGATCATCAATGAGTTGCATTAATATCTTTTTAATCATTAACTATATTCGTTTTTAAATGTTCTATAATGGTAAATGTTTAGTTCATCTGCATGGCGTTTATTAAATACTCAAGAATATTATGCATACAAAGTTGTGCTATTTTTAAGTTTTGCTTTCTTCAACAAAACTTTCCATACCTATAGCATATCTTTTTTTATCTCTTTTTTCTACAACTACATTATTTGCATAGAATTTTTTTTAGTTACAAGGGTCTATTGATACATTTCATTGTTTGTTCTTATATATAGCTCACGGAAGATACGTGTAGGGTGAAACGGGGATTCATCTAGAAAAGATTTTTTCAAAATTCTCCACCTTTAATTGGTTGTTTGCAGATCACGTGAATTGTCATAATTTTTTTAGCATTCATAATACCTGTTTTAAAATTCTAAACGACTTTTTTATGTGTGAGAAAACCGTTAAAAAGAAACAATGGTCTACCATTTAATAATTGACAGGAATTTTTTGAATCGTATCTTGGACGACGCAGAGTGACCAATTACCATCCTCTGACTCTTTGTGCAAAAAGTAACTTTATCTACAAATAAACAATGTCGCATTCCCTTGAGGCTGCAAACCACTTGTTTGCATTCTACTGCCTTCATTGTCTTCCCCATTGTCAATGAAACAAACGGTGTGAATTCCAATAATAATTAACAATTAAAATTTAAGATTCATCAAATATTTCCAGGATTCTTAATTAACGCACAAAGGGAAAAGTATCCGGATTTTAATCAATTTTTTTATTTGATACCGAAACCACATTATTTCAAAATGTATGATCCCGAAATCATTGGTATTTTATCATCTTTCTACAGATTCTTCATTACTCTTCTTTATCCATGAACAGCCTTTTAAAAGGACAAATCGTTTTTACAAATTTGCAAAAAATGTTTTCCAAGCCTAATATCAAATTGAAAACCGTGAGAATGGATTTGCCTATTGGGGAATATGTTTTAATTCAATGCTGAATATTTTCATTAATGCGTATTGATATGAATGAAGTAGTTGAAAAGAATAACTATTTAAAATTTTTTGAAAAAGATTTAAGTTCTCTCCCTATCTAATGTTCATGCGATTATAATCTTTTGAGCTCATGGAACAAAAAGAACTTTGACTGCTTCTTGACATGCGCAAGGATTTTCCAACCCCGTTGAGGGGTGCCTTGCGCAAAGTCAGAGGTCACGATTGGGTACGCCGTTAAAATCTTTAGATCTATAAGCGTTTGAAGTTTTTTCTAGAATGATGACAATTTTTCTAAAAACCTCAGGCTGTTTAAGGTTAACATTAATTTCAATAAATGAAAAACATTGTTTTACAATTGATTGTCTTAATTCTAGTTTCCAGAAATCTGTTTATTTTGATATCGGACATTCATCGTTATTTTTAAGACTGAAAAATTCTAAATGTGTAGCATTATTTTCTTGTAGTGAATATAATCATACAATAAGAGGAATTTCTATTTTTTGATTTGGATAATTGGAGACATTTAGTCCAAGTTGAATTCAATGAATGAGTGCACATTATCCAAGATTAAGCATTTTTTGTTAGGATTGTGATTTTAAACCGACATTGTCTTTAATTTAAAAGATTGCCATTTTTGGATTTGGATAATTGGAGACATTTAGTCCAAGTTGAAAACAAATGAATGAGTGTAGATTATCCAAGATTAGGCATTTTTGTAAGGATTGTGATTTTGAATGGACATTGTCCTTAATTTATAAGATGATCAATTGAAATCATGATTGAGATGATTATTTTTTGGTTTTTTAAGTGGAATAATTCATTGAACTATTAAATAATTGTTTAGATTTGCCATTTTTAAAGTCGAATCTCACAATTGTTAGTGTTACAAAAGAGCGCGTTCGAGTTAGATGGAGACGATGGACTCGCTATGTTGATTTTGGCGATGGACCTATAGTCCAATATCGATTGTCAAGTCAGCAACAAGATAAACCAAGAGGTAAATAGCACCTAACTTATTCAAAACACTATTGTAGCTTTACATAGTCGCTATGTGAATGTGAACTTGTTTGACCGCTTATTATACATATACTTTGAAATCAATATTTTGCATAAGAATGTACGTTTAAACTGGTTTAAAATGTTTCATCTAGTTCAAGTTCTCTAGTATAAAGTGAAGAAGTTAGCTTGTCTTAAAATGTATTTTATTTTTATTTCAGAAAAAAATATAAATTTCATTTCATCAACTATAAATAAAAATTTTCAAAATAACAATTAATATATAAAAAATATTTAGCAACTAAATTTCGTGTAATTCCTCGCTGGAATTACCTAGAAACTGTTCAATATCTTATTAAGGAAAACGTATTTAAATTTTTACTAGAATGATTGATAATGCATTCCAATGAGGTAATTGGGTAAATAGTGTAATGGTTTTAATCCAAAGTGAAATGACATAGAAATATTAGCATCCAGCATTGATTAAATTATGTTATATTTTATTTATTTTCGTTTATTAAGCTGTCGCCAAGGGAGTGCTTAAAATATATGAGTTGGCTGAATTTATTAAATTGGTTACTGACTTCTCATTGAGATTTAGTTGTGTTTAATTAAGGAAAAGTTTAATATAAAATTCAGCGGAACTGTCTTAGAGTAAAGTTTACAATATTTCTGATTAAATTTGGTGGCTGATGAACTTTGTTCTTGTCGTAGACCGCTGCTGCAACTCAATTTTACAACGTATATCATCTCAGACAGAATTCCGAATATTTTCATCTTAAATTATTCATAATACCGCATTTTGAAATTTAAAAGTAAAAACTAAAAGTGTTTTTATACATTTGGGAGGACCTATTTTATTTCAATTCTTACTAGAAAATCATTGAGTGAAAGCCATCAATTTCCACACTTTCGCCAACTGGTATTGAAATTATAACTTGCTTCAACATGTGCCACATTATTTGACACATACCTCCCCAAGTCTTTTAATGGGAATTTTTAGAAATTATTTTGTAGTAAATCAATTAATGTTCGCAACTATGCGAAATTCTTGGAACAAAATCTTCGATCTAAGACGTAATTTTTTTAATCCTTCCCGCAATTTGCAACATAATAAGCCATTACTACCAAACAACAACTTTTAAACAGTTATTCTTATAATGTATAATAACGTGAAATTTTAATTTAACCGGAATAACTTACTAAGAGTATCAATAGATTATGTGAATAGAATAAATAATGCTTAATAAATTATTTATACATTGTATATTTTGTTTGTGATATAATATCCTATATTTTTCAATATTCTTAATGTAATGTTCAAATTTCTTTTTTTAACATTCAAATGTATCAATTCTTGACCTCAGTCTCGGGATGATACTGTGTTTTACAACGTTGATCAAGAGTTTTTTATAGTGAATTTATAGTTTTTAATAGAAGTGAGGTAGAGTGAAGAGCTGGGGTTGCAAATAACCTTATCATGTGTCACCACTTTGAATAAACTAAGGGAAAGCAATGCATACACATGGTTACTTATTAGTTCAATTCAGTACTCCATGATTTTAATTATCAACTAGGAAACTGTCCGTGCTATACCACGGGGATTTCAATGGGCTGTATTATATATTTAATAAATGAATAAACTTTAAACAAACCATATGTTGTGTCTTTATTATTTTAGGAACAAAATAAGTAATAAATGTGATCATTATACATTGGTAAAATGATTTTTATTCACAAATTTAGCATATGACCCTCCTTAATTAACTATTTAATATTATAAGCACATTCAAAGCAGGGTAACACCTAATGCAAAGAGTGTATAGAATCACAACAAAATCGAGTTCATTATTGTAGGTGATTAGATAGATATAGAACAACAGTAATGTAAAAATGTTTTCATTTCATCTTTTGTTCAATAAATTTTTTGTATTTACCTTGTTAATTAACGTCAAGAATTCCTAAGGTAGTGTTGAGAACCCCACCCTTCTCAGTCCTTTGGCTACGATTAAAAACAGTTATGAATACTTGTATAATGATGGATTCAATTTCGATTTCAAGAAATTCTATTGAACTGCCATCAAAGTATGCATGCCACAACGATGATAGTGTTCTAGTTAAAATCAATTTTTTAATCTTCGATAATTCTTTTCTTTCGTATTTTTATAAATTATTGATATTTTTAATAGTTCTGTCAAATTGACAACAAGAACAGCGTCTTCCGCTGACGTTATGAATCAAATCGTTGCAGTTGTCACATTCTTGCACTGTATTGTAACATTTATTTTCACGCTTGATAATTGCCAACCTCAATAATATGTCAGTTTGACAAGGAATAATCATCTTAAAATCAATAATTGGAGAGATTGCATTTATGCAAGCATTAGCAGGCTATTCACTCTTTCCATTACAAACACAACAAGTATCGTTAAATAATAATGTAAATATCATTAACTGCTTTTAGCCAATCCATTTCTGCGGTGTATTCGTTTTTTGTAGTTGTAAGATGGTTAAATGATGAAAAGAAATAATACTCCTTAATTGAAACACAGTTGTTTCGTATGCTTGTAATTGATAACAGTTTTCTTTTTCAACTTCCTTTTCGTCACTTCAAATATATTTTTCTGATATTATTCCTTTTCTAAATATTTTTGAATCTATTTTATCTATAATTCACTACATTTATTTCAAACTTTAAAATATTGATTTTTTCGATGAATGTAATAGAAGGGGTCTCTGAGCCTCATAACCAACATTTTATTGGAGCTTCAAATACTATCGTAATGACTTTAGCAGTTTCTTTTGCTTTAGTTTGCCGAATAATCACAGATAAATTCTTCCCTCACTGTTATTTACATTGGAATTTTTCAAGCGTTCAATCGCTTTACATGAAATTGGTAATTTTAAATGGAATTTTTCTATAATGGATTTTATATTTGACAAATACTATATCAACTTAAATATGAAATTCATCCAGGTCGCATTGGTCAAAATAAGAATAATTTTTTCTAAAGGGAATTTTATTTAGAAATTAAAGGGCATAAGGGATTCGACTGCGATCCATGTGAGCTTACAGTTGGAGACCTGCTCCCTTACACCAACTACACATTTTATCTTCAAGTTATTAGGCCAGATAATGGAGTGGGACGATACACAGCCAGCAAGTCTGTTGTTACACTTTGCGATGGTATGATTTTTATTTACTCAATAAAATTTCAATTAGTTACCAGCGCTGATTTATATATCTTTCAGTAAAATATCTCCAGCAAAGCATTCTAGAGCCAAATCTTATTAATATAAATTAAGTCTTTAGTAAATCCAACTCTACTTAGAAGTAACAAAAAGCTACTTGATTGGGCTCTATATTCGTAAACATTTTCTAATCTAGAATTTATGCCAACTAATTGTATTTTTAAAAATTTTTTGTAAAATAGACTATCTTAAGCAATTTTCATTTTCATTTTTGCAATGGGTATAAATATTACTTTTTCCTTATCAACTTAAAATAAATGTCTTTGTCATTACGAAGCCATGTTTTGACTTCCTAAGAATTAATCCAGAATTTTATGATGGAATTTTAATCATATGGACATCGACTACTTTATTTATTACAATATTGTATATTTAGTATTTATTCCATTTGCCACACATTTTCATAAATTGCTTTATATACAATATTTATATTTCTATTTAAGATTAGTCCAACTTTGTAGATATTCATTAATGTGACAAAACATGATAATGAAAATATTCTTGGAATCTGAAATTTTGCTCTGATGTTTTAATTAGAGACACGTGGTCTATCTAATTTAACGCCAATTAATAAAAGAAGCTTTTAAGGTTTCTTTAATTTAAAAACGAATGAGATTTCTTTATTATCAGATGCGCTTAAATAAATCCAATGTTTTTTATTTGAAAGGTCTTCTTAGTTTTAACTATATGTGCCCTTCAATTCAATCCCTAAGTGCAAGACTCTCTTTTGTTGCATTTACAAGATATGTTGGTAAATGAATTACATTAATAATTTATGTCATATTGTGTAGGTACATTATATATTGGAAGATATTTCGGAAAAAGTCAACAAAGTTCTTATGTATTTTTTCTTTTTTGAAAGCCATTTACTTTTTTGTCTTCATTTGCTGAAACATATATATCCTTAACCTTGAATGAAAAAATATGTTAAGATATTTCTCAAATAATTTTTTCGCATACGTGAATGTGAATCGCAATATTTTATTCTAATTTCTTTAAAAAAGGATTCTAATTAATTTTGTACATGCCACATGTGTTATTTTAAAGTTGCCTGAAAAACTTGATTTTCAAAATACATATGTCTTGGCGTTTTCTTAGACCCTATGTAATCGTTAAGTGCTTACTATATTATGCTTGA
Organism: Hofstenia miamia; assembly: GCA_900660155.1. Lineage (NCBI taxonomy): Eukaryota > Metazoa > Xenacoelomorpha > Acoela > Hofsteniidae > Hofstenia > Hofstenia miamia. Next base: position 2,627,865 of record CABFPE010000005.1, on the reverse strand, counting down.
ATAACTTTTCAGTCAACAGCTTCAAAAAATTAATATCAATTACTTACAAAATTGTGTTTTATGCAGTATTTTCCTGTTGAATTGTAACCATTTGAAATACAAATTTCACTACAAAGGACTTTGGCAATAAAAACTATGTAATTTATGTTTTCTACAAAGTTATGCTCCCTAGCATTTTATTGATTAGGAATGATTCCATTTGACACCTGTGCAAATATTTCCGTCTCTTATTTCGCACTGTCAATCGATGCTTCCAAAGAACAACATGGAAATATAACTATCACCACCGCAAATACTGATTATAAAATCCATGATTGAATTTGCGATGATTCTTTTTGAAGTATACGTCATCAATAGAATCCATGTTAGCAAATTTTAATTATTTATTTAAAGCAAATACTTTTTTCAAAAGCATTTGAAATTTCATTAAGTTGTAAGGCTTGTTAATCAGTGTTGTAAACGGTCAATCAATAATATTTGTTTTTAAAATTAATTATTTTATTTTATTCTCTTGAATAGGAAATAATTTTCTAATCTCGATAAGTAGCTTTGATTTAAAAGATGCACTTATAAATATTTTCAGATTTACGTGATGACATTTTATAGGTTGTAATTTATTGCTTAGATTAAATACATGTATCATTTGGATTACTTCAATTTTGTCCTACTCAAGCCTATTTACTAAGCACTCATAATAATTTCACTTATGAATTAACTAAATGTGTTTATCCCGTTTTATTTATGCAAACAAATTGTCTATGGAATTTATATGAAAAGTGTAAATAAACAGTCTTAAGTATATTCTCTAAAAATTAGTGGTTTTCTAATTTTATCTAATTTTTAAGTATTGTTGCTAGTATGTTATAGTTTGACCAACTACATTTAATTACAGTTTTATATATATTTATTTTAAATTTCAATTGCTATTAAAATTACACTATTACTATATATTTATAAAATCTTCACATTTTTTAAATTTTTCTTTGTTTTGCCAGCATTTCATTGAATTTTAGTGTTCATTTTAAATTATATAATTTTTGCATATATTTAATTTTAGTTATTATAATTTCAAATGATTTTTTGGCTTCCATATAATATTTTACTAAGCTTAGTAGAATTAGAATTTGAATGTTTAAAAATACTGTGATAATATTTGTAATTACTGAACAAAATTAAATATTCTTGCTAATTTATTATACATTTTAATTTCTTATTCAATTTTGAGAGTTGAAGCAAATTTATTTGTAAAGTACAAACTAATTCATGAAAGATTTTTTACATGGTCACTAGAAATTAAGTCACAGTTTTAAAAAATGGCATTGAGGTTGTGCTTCTCTCTATAAATATTTGCTATTCAATATTGTTTGTAAATATTTAACCTATATGACAAAATTACCGTTAAGAATTTCAAATTTATTCTTCAGCAGTTTTTTTCGTCTAATAATATTCTATTATTCAAATGTTAATCAAAAATAGATAAATATCTATAACACATCTTTGGATTAATAGTAAAGCAGATTTAAAACCAAATTATTTACTGCAATATTAGCCATAATTCAATTATTTTCTTTATTAGGAGATTAAATTATTCTCTCAAAATTGTAAATTTTCAACGTGTTCATTATAAATCAAGGCATTGATATAGAGAGCGCCAATCGATTTTTCTCTCCTTCGCTAATAAACCAAGGACCACTGGTGATTGACAGATGATATCTCAGAGGCATTGTTGCGGAGAATTATGCATCTAATGTATAATCATATTATTTTGTAATTATTAATCAGCGAATTTTGGATAATATCCTTAAATTTAAATTAGTTAATACGGAATCGACAATTAATTTCATAGATTTCTTAAAGTTTCTTTAAATTATAATAATAAGATAAATATTTAATAAAATTTTAAGTGAAAATAGTTTTCTCTGTACAAATTTACGGCTAGAATATTTATTAAGCATAAAATTAATGCGTATCTGAGCAATTGCTAAATTATATATATATATATATATATATATATATATT